>UCOJ01000296.1:0-132376 GCA_900474305.1 Cecidostiba fungosa | reverse complement strand
CGTGTGATTGCAGTACTCGTCTTCGGCTCGGGCTAACTCGCCTCGACTCGTACTGCAAACTCCACACTTGGTCTAAAAAGGCCCACTTTACGCCCTTAGTACAAAATATACTATTAAGGTGGAAAAATTTTATTTCTGCTTTACAGTCGTTCAGATAAAAAAGAAAGCAAGGCAAATATCGTAAACGCTGTGAAATTCTTGTTGATAGTCACCCCTTCATACCTTTCGAATCAGCAACAACATTCACACGCGCACAAAAGTCACACCGGCTAATCGCTCCGATGATCCATGCAGACCGAATTAGAAAATCGCGTTCACTGCTTCAACCCTGTGACGTTCGGTGTCTCATAAACTCCCTTTCTTATACGGTATACCTCTACGCAATGGTGCAGGTAATGCCGTTACGGAAAATTTTCCTATCTCTCGTTTTACAATGTTGTCAGTCGGCGTCGGCTTTATGGTAGTTTTACAACCCTCTCCGACACTTACACCAGACAGATATCGGTCCGTTCGAGCATAGGCATATCGAATCTCGATTTTGGAATTGCACCCCGAGGCTATTATAGTCCTTATAATCCTGCTTACCTGAGAGATACTGCAGTAACAGTAAATGGGACATAGGTATGATGCACGCGCAGTAGACCTGTGAAGTTTACAGCAAGTATGTTACTACACGGCTACGCACTTTGAGGGAAAATGGCACTAGTCGGCTCCGCCCCAATTGCTTTTGCTGCTATATGCAACATAGCCGACGAATGTATTATACGGCTTTGTCGAGTTTTTTGACAGGTGCTATATTGAATTCATCAGATATAATGACAGTACGATGATGCGCTTTTTGCGGGATCAATTGCTGGCCATAAAACTCAAACTAGCCCCGTTGCCCAGATAATAGCAGTCAGACAATGCCGTCGCGCGCATAATATAGTAATAAATCAATATACACACACCACACACACGACACGCACACGCGTCTGCGCGCAGTTGCTAACCTCAAGCCAACAGTTCGCAGCCTAATCAATCAATTCCCGAATCTCGGCAAATTCCATCAGCTCGCGATCGCGCAGTAGTACAGCAGCATCGAAAGTCAATATTCAAAATTCACCTGCTGCGGGACATCCCTCTCTCATAAAATTCCGCGCGTACTTGCAAACACTATATGTATATACAGATATACACACACGCTCGTTCGCAGAGAGATACAGAGACACAAAAGCGCGTACGGGCCTCGCGTACGTATCGGGACAATGGCGCATCATTGTTGGCCAACAATACGGATTGAGCATTGAACTCCTCGAGAGAAAGAGAGCGAAAGAACCGCACAGTCGTCTCTGTAGAGTAATCCGGTTACACGCACTTTACGCGCTATGAAAAAGCCTGTCGTACCTAATAATCGTGATACGATTACAAAGTCCGTCGGTCCCCGCGAGAAAAGTCCGCGCGCAAGCGAGCGGCGTGTCTTTATGTGCGAAGACACGCCACGACCGCGACACTATATATTATACTGTGCTGTTCCTCTTTGTTAATAGAGGAGGGACGAATGTTTTTTTGCGGACACCGTTTATACGCTTGGTTTAAATACCCGCTCGTTAATTAATGCATACTGCTGTCGGTTGCTAATAAAGGATTAAAATTAAAGCTTGTATTATAGCTGTGACTTCGGATAAAGGATTACGTGCTCGCAAATCGCTCGACATCATTGATTTATGAGTATTATAAAGGGACGTCCAAAACAAAGTCTCAGTCATCGAAGGATTTATTGACGCTCGGCCGCAAACAGTTCTAGTCATTACGGCTTTTCGAAGAGAAGTTTTGTAAATAGTTTCCCCACTGCGCACGTCCTCATTGTCTTAGCCACTGGCGGGTGGTCTGCGAGATCGTTAACCTCTATATCTGTATCCTTATCTCTCTACAAAGGACGCAAACAAGTAAGCGACTGATAAAAACTCGCCGAGAGTTTTCTTCTCTCTCTCTTTCTCGCCGATATGCCTTTCGCTTTCCGCCGGAGTTTCGATTTTCTTCACGCGGCGAGTCAAGTTCTCCATTTTCTATTATATATTATTTGTGCTTCTCTCCGTCTGTCTTTGCGCGCCTCTCTCGGTCTCGGTCTTTAATATTCCAACGGCTCCATAAGAAAGAGCGAGAGAGAGAGAGTACAATGGAGGATCACCTGTTGACTATGCACTCGTCGATCACTTGCGCGCACCGGTTTATTAATATTGACGATCAAAGGAATAAATTCCTTTATCGGCGTTTTCTTCTTTTTCTGCGAGGAATCGTGGCGTCACGCTTTGTAATTCGGGGTTTTCATGAATAATGAGGCTCTCTCTCACTTGTTGGGGTTGTTGGCTCATATTGTGAAAGCTGACACGTTTCGCTTCGTTATTAATACTTTTTATTATTAACGGGTGATTAAGATTTTACGATACAGGTTTTCTGATTGACAAGAGATTTACTTTGTCTGTTTCGATTAGCGCGTATCGAGTCGTCTTATACAGTAGATGTCGTGGTTGTAAAAAGATGACGAGTCATCGATGGATCATGTGTACTTAATTTTTCAAATACTAATAAGAATGTTGTGGTTTTCTTATAAATCAATTTACAACAAGTATTATGACTTTGTCATTTAAAATTTCTATTTTATTACCGCGATTCGTCTATAACTCGCCGTTAAGCATCTGTATGCAACGGTGACTGTATGAATACATCATGAGTGTGGCTGAGTCGCTTTATTTTGAATGATAATACAGAGCGAAGAGCAGCACTTCGTAACGTCATATTTACATTTTGTTTCTTCCGTTTATACGTGGGTCTGTAGTTACATGGATCTGTTGTAAATAATTTCTACAGTGTCGTATTGTTTGTCAATTATTATAATACGATAATTTTATTGTATGCACATATGTATCGATGCAAAAGCAACCTTCATTGTCGATAAAAGCCCATTATTTTGAGTATATCAAGTAAACGCACGGCCATTTCATTTGCAGCAATCGAATCGACGTAAGCATCGTATATTAATAATTGAATATAAATATTTTCCGGTATGATAATATCACATGACACGTAACCAACGTGACCTCGGAAAGTGAGTCCTGAGAGACATAATACATATGCACAACAGGCGCGTCGTTAGCATAAATAAATATTTCAAATTTCATCGCGTGTCCTCTTAGAAAATTCACTTATCTCCGACTGTGTCCGATACTGCCTCACCTCCGTGTACGACCCCTTGGGTGTATAAATATCCACATATACCCGCCCGCAGTAAGACGCGACACATCGATGCCTAAAGCTCACACGAAGCATCATACATATCCCGCACATACACACACACACACACATATATTACATATACGCAGCCATCGAGTATCACAAACATTGATTTGAATCACAATGCCGGCCTCCCGCTGTATCCGGCCATTGTCGAACTCGCGACTTATTGTGCGGCGTTTTTCTCCTTCTTCGCCCGTATACACAGACACACACTTTCTTTTTCCAGTATGTACGTAAGTATAGATATATATGTACACGTGAGCGCTTGCTCTTTTTTCCACGCAGCCTATCAATCCACTTACTTACCGCTTACGTGCCACTTGTGGCGCATATAACACGCTGATCGCGAAAAATCGCATCGCGAACGGGACCCTCGAACGTTCGCTTGGAAAATTATACAGCCATGGATCAAACAGTATGTTGTGAGTTTTTAAAGCGCAATTTTTCATGCTACATCAGATGTGCTACATAAAAATCGTCGACACCTCATTAATCTCAAGGTAATTAAATTCACTCGTAAATTATACTTTTAATCTTTTGATATAAATCTCCGATCATGTCACGGTGTGTAGATCAATTAAATTACTCATCACACCAGCTCAACGAAAACAAACGGCTCTCGCATTAGCACCTCATTACTACAGCCTGTATATACCTGTTTAAAAAGCGTTCAAATATTTTCGTATGCGATAGCGATCGGCGATCCTTCCGCAGTTACTCAAAATCACACCTTTTCCGAGGATACCAACTAAACACCCATCGACCTGCACTCGAGAGGCTAGCATCGTATCCCTTATACCTGAACCGTCGGCGAAACGGCGGCGTACAGGCATATCGGGACTGATGCTGACGAAGAGTCAAGGCACCTGTTTCGCCGAGTCGTGCATTAGCATAATTGCATTTAGACAGAGTGAGAGCTATCCTCCCTCAAGTCCTCGACCCCCCAGAAAAGCCGGGCGTATATTATCCTTCCTGCGAAAGCCAAAACAGTAGGCCAGGGAGACACAATATGCGTACGTGACTCCGAGACTGAGCGTCGCATATAGACGTATACTCCTCTCGACTGCTCCACCTACGTATACACTTGCAAACTTGGTGATATACACTAAACGCCGGGACCGCTGCAGGGGGTCCCTTCGGCACGACGGCGCCGCCCCTCTTTATGGCCTATCGAAAATTTTACTAATTTACCTCCCCTTCTCGGCTCCTTGTCTCGACGGGAAGACCCATTGTTCGACGTCAGCCGAGCGATCGTACGGCTCGACCGCAAGAGTATAGCTATACCGGCGGCGCTTTGGTACACGTATATATTATTGCAGGTGGAGACTGTGTATACTTATGACGCGTGCGAGTGCGTGTATATGATTTTGGAAAATTGAAACGCTTTCACTTGAAAATTCCTACGGATTGGCGCAAAAAAGCCTCCACAATGAAGTCCCCCATAATTAAGCGACAATGCGTTCGCTAACGAAGTGGTAAATTTGTCGATTAACCGCGCGCGCGATCGATATGAACGCGCGCTCACAAAAAAACTTCTCTCGTATACAAAGGTTGAGCGGCTCCTGCAGCGTAGCGAAGAAAAGAAGCTTACGGTACAAGCAGTCCAAGTGACTCGCTCTCTCTGTACCGAATCGCGGATACAAAACGCGTCACGTCTGATCGACCATCGTCACTCTCGCTTTTATGTACGAGAGCTCGAGAGCACAATGCGCGACTTTGTTCGCACGAGCGGTGTGTTTTGATACCGGCCCGTTTGTAGGTTGAGAAAAGTCGCTCGCTTTTTCTCGCCTCTATGTATACGCATATACCTATGTATATCCATTTCAATGGGTTTGTTGTTGCAGCGCGCGCTGTAATTAGACGAGTGCGTTTTTAGATTACTATCGTTTGAGATCTCATGGTTAAAATATTACAACGCTTTCACACGAGCGAGTAAAGGCTTGTAAACAGAGAGCAGGTACACATACAATATGTATAACATCTCAATGATCTTCCAATAAAGTCATCAATAGAAGCATTTAGCCGAAAAGCATAAAGAAAAAACCGCCCAACACAAGGCGGCATTGAGTCTCGTCGACGAGTATATAGAAGCATCAGAAGAAAAGTAGCCATCACGCACAGGCAGTCTTTCCACTCCTCTCATCAGATGGCGCTCAAGTCCAAGGAAGCAACTATACGTCGCACACAAAACGCAGACTTTTCAACTGTGTACAGGCCCCTCCTGCTCGCGTATACAGCAGCAGCATAGAGCATTTATTGTCGCCCGATCTCGGCTTTTTTCTCTTCCGGGGCCGGCTCCTCTCTATGATTATCTATGACGCATTCTTCCATTATTATATACCGGCGGCGGCGCGTGCGCGCACACACAAACCGCAACAGGTCCTACGCAGCGCCGGAGAATGAGGCTCTTTCTCTCCTTTTTTCCTTTTCGAAGCGCGCCGCGCGCTTGTCGAAGGAAGAAAGGAGAAAAGCGAGAGCGCGCGGATTTCGGGGAGAGCTGCAGAATGGAACTGGCTAAATGGATCAAACTGAGCGTGATAATGGCGCAAAGGAGACTTTAAGTGACGTTTGCCATTCACGCGCAGCTTCCTATGCTTCTTTCTTGGCTCCGCCGAGTCGTCGATGAGACAGAGATGAGAGAAGGTTAAGGACACGAGAGCTTCTGTTATTTGTGTATGCATCTTCGAAATCGCAGAGCAGTGATACGCGAACGGCGGCGCTTTTGTACGGCGGCGAGCGGTCTTTGATCTCGGGCGTGTGCGGGCGAGCGATCGCTTTCAGCGGAATTTTCTTGCGCGTTTTTGTCTGGCCTCTTTATCTTTGTGTGTGTGTGTGTGTCTGTTTTCTTTTATTCAGATGTTTCTTGTAGGCAGATCGCTGCGTTAAGGGTTAAAGGTTCGGACGATTTTATCTAGAAGCTCTGTTTTCAACGTCGAGGACTTGTTGATGCTCCATTGTGACATGCATTCTCGGCAAAGAATAAATTTTCTACGAAGCGTAAAGATGAGGAAAATTACTCTCCGTATATACACGTGTCTCGGATGAAATTGTTGGAACGCCATACACGTTTAAAAAATAAATAATGTAGCTTCCGTCAGGAGATCAAAATTCTGAAAACAGACAGAGAATATTGTACAAACACTCATAAGATGGCATTCCGCGGATTCGAAATTCGTAAAATTTCCCATAATTGTAATAGCAAACGAAGCAATTTTAAAAGCAATATTTGATAACTTTATCGATATAGCACATAGATAAGCCAATATACGAGTAAAGCGCTCCGCGCAGTCCTAAACACGTGCGCTATATATATACGTAACGCGCTCGTATGACGATTTTATTCGCGCGAAAAATTTATCTCCTTAATACGTTTTAAACGCATGCTCTGCCGAATTGCTCGAGCTGCGATGTTTGCATAGCTACTACCTGTAGAATACATGTCAAACACAAGTGTCAGATGCACGCACGTGTCACGGATGAAGAGCGCAAGGAAGTTGGAGTATCGCAGCTGCGAGAAGAGGAAAATGAGAATGGATCATGTATCTCGTTGTTTGCCTATCGCGCTAATAAATTTATGCTTCGCTAGATTTTAATATTTTCGCCCGAGAATCGCGCAATTGCTCGGCATTATTTCACATTTATTGACTCTATGATATTGGCCTGAACTGTAATGCTCGGGTCTGAGAATTGTTGATTTATTAGCGCTTATAATATATTCGACACACTATACAAGTTTTTCTTTTTTGAGGAATTCGAAGAGTATTTTAACAATCCCACCGTTGCTTTTGTAAATAAAAGTTTTAAGAATATCAATTATCAAACTGATCACACGACGCAGTTTTCTTGTTTGTACAGAGAGCTTCGAAGTACAAAATGAATTATGTCATTGCCGACAAATCTTATCTTCGAGCCCGCCGCAACCTTCGCAACATGTTAACTTGCGGTGATTGATAAAAATTCATGAGGATTTTATTTTTAAACACCGACTCTTTTCAAAAACATATTTTTCGAGCGTTGCGTATTATAACAGAGAGCTATTTCGCGTTACTCGGTCCTCTGAAATAATCGCGGATTAGTGCCCCAACTAACAAACGCAGCTGCGCCGAGAGGAGTTTTATCGGGAAAAATTCACGGTAAAAAGTTTGTTGCGCAACAATTTCGCCAGGCATATCAGAAATTAAAAGCAAAAAATTCACACGTGCGCACGTGCGTCGCGACAAAATCCACCTCGGCATATCAGCGTCTGAGCAGCACGCCAGTAGTTGTACATACGTACAGACGAAAATCCGCGTGTCGGTCGGGTGGCCGGCGTTTCGGCGCTCGCTCCCTCCAATCCCTCCCTACCCGTCTGCCTCCCCTCTCGGGATGGTGTACAGATGGCGCTGCGAGCGCGCGTCTCTTCTCGGCAGTACCGAGAGCGTCTGACGTCAGAGCGGAGCTGAGCCTCGATTGTGGCCCCGCCCAGCGGACGAGGGGCCGGCCACGGCCATTGGCCCGTGGGAATGATGGCAGGCCGACGCGTCCAATCGATCGGTGCCTAGAGCCGGGTCGGGAGCTCGTCTGCGCATTCGCCAAGGTGGAGGGGAGGGGGCAAGCGACGAGCTTACGGCGCCGCGGAGTGGGAGGATCGGAGGGGAGGAGTAGGGAGGGGGTTCGAGAGACTCGCCTTCGCAGGAAGCAGCAGCAGCACGGGCCCCCTTGAACCCGACGTAGAGCTCCCGCGAGTTGGAGCGAGAGAGAGGGAGAGTGTTTGCGCGAGAGAGACGGCAAGAGAGAGTGTGAGACCTCGAGGTGAAACCTACAAATGTTCAGACGGTTCTGTTCTTCCGTGGAGAGTGGAGGTCGCATCTCAGCGCTCTTCTTTCTGCAGACACGTTCTCCTCGGCGACGTTAAAGTATACAACATACACACGTCGGGAGCAACGATAAGTTATCAGCAGTTCGCGTGTAAACAACTGCGACAACAACGTACCTTCTTCGGTGTGCAACGCTTGTGTTATACATTTCATTCAACCGCACTACTTTTCTCTCTGGAGAAAAAAGTGTGTTTTGGTTTTTCGCAATTGCAGAAAAAAGTAAAATAAAATAGTGTGCGAAGCAGCATCCGCGGCGGTCGCACGAGAAAGAGCAGAGCATTTCGAGATTCGAAAGAGCGCGCGCAACGGCAACACGCTATTCGTTGAGCCGTGCGGCACGAGGCAACCAGTCAGCGCCGAGTAGAGGGAGAGAGACGGAGAGCGCTCGGGGGAGAAAGAGAGATAGAGGGAGCCAGTCTGCTTGGAGCGCGCGCGCCGGGCTAGGTAGGGGCAAAAGTGACAGTGTGGATTCAGTTCTGGTTCGGACTTTGTGACGGACGGTCGTGTGTGTCTGCGTCTGCGCTCCTGCACACGCATCGTCGTACACGGCACAGCCGGACCTACGCATTAGCAGCATTAGCATTCAAGAGGTTAATAGTAATACATCAACAATAAGGATTATTCAGTGTTTATCCGTACTACTACTACTACTTGCTGTTGTGTCGCAGCCTTTACGCAACAGTACCAGCCTGTGGTTATGAACGTTCGACGCTGGGCGCCAGGAACTTTGACAAAGCAACTGAACTGTGCGGTTATAGTAGCGATAGGTGCAGGTGACGGTGCATCAACAGTCGCTTGAGAACAATAATCGCGCTCGAATGACTCTCGTGGTGTTTGCGTACGTGCCAGTAGCGCTTGATGTGTCGCGCGCAAGACTCTGTCGTCGGTTCGCGTGACGGACGACGCGGGTTCCAGTAGCAGCAGCAGCATCAGCAGCGTCGTCGCCAGCGACAGCAGTCAGCAGTAGTATCCCCGGATCCAGCAGTTGATAGCGAGAAGCTATCAGCGAGGCAAGGACAGCCGAGGAAGCAGGACTAGCTCTCACCAGCGGAGCTAGCAAGCGGGAGGAGAATACTTGTCGTGGCGCAGGTCTGTAAAAAAAGTCAGTCAAGCTGTACGGGCACAGGGAAGAAGACATGCTCACGATGGAGACGGACCTAAAGGGCGGCAGCCTGCACGGTCAGATGCCGCCGCACCCGCACCAGGGTGTCTCGCCGATGGGCCACCACGGGGGCGTCGTCTCGCCGTACGGTGCCCTCGGCTCGCTGGTCCACAGCCCGGCGCTCTCGGGCAGCCCGCCGAGCAGCGGCCTCGGCTCGCTCAGCTCGCTCCAGCACCACCACCAGGCGCCTCAGCACCACTACGCCTCCATGCAGGCCGTCGCCGCCGCTGCAGCCCAGCAGCAGGCCCAGCAACAGGTTCAGCAACAGCAGCAGCAGCAGGCCCACTCGCAGCACACGCAGAGCATGCACTCGCTCGCTCAGCAGCAGCAGCAACAGCAGAGCGCTGTTCAGCAGCAGCAGCATCACTCCCATCAGCAGCAACAGCAACAGCAGCAGCAGTCCCAGTCGCAGCACCAGCCGCCCAACAACAATAACAACACCAGCAAGAACAACAACAACGACCGGGTGAAGAGGCCGATGAACGCCTTCATGGTGTGGTCGCGAGGCCAGCGCAGGAAAATGGCCCAGGAGAATCCCAAGATGCACAACAGCGAGATCTCGAAGCGGCTGGGAGCCGAGTGGAAGCTGCTCAGCGAGACGGAGAAGCGGCCGTTTATCGACGAGGCCAAGAGGCTGCGCGCCGTGCACATGAAGGAGCACCCCGACTACAAGTACAGGCCGCGTCGCAAGACAAAGACGCTGCTCAAGTCGAAGGACAAGTTCCCGCCGTGCGGCGGAGTCGCGGGAGTCGGCGGCATGCTCGGCGTCGACCAGCGCCAGGTCGGCGCGGGCCAGGCCGGCCCCGGACAGCAATCCCAGCTGAGCCGCGAGGTCTACCAGATGCCGAACGGTTACATGCCCAACGGCTACGCCATGATGCACGACCCGACGACGGCCTACCAGCAGCACTACAGCAACCACATGAACGCCGCCGCGGCGGCCGCCGGCTACCCGAGGTACGACATGGGCCACCACCTTGGCGGCGGCTCGCCCTCGCCCATCAACAGCTACATGAACGGCTACGGCGGCTACGGACCCACCACCGTGCCCGGCGGCTCGCCTTCGCCGTACCACCAGGCCCAGCCGGGCTCGCAAATGTCCAGCCACAGCCCATCGGGCAGCAGCATCAAGAGCGAGCCGACGAGTCCGGCGAGCGCGGGCATCCACACGCCGACGCCGAGCGGGCCCAGCTCGTCGACCGGGCCGCCGATCAAGCGCGAGTACATGGCCCAGTCTCAGCAGCAACAACAGCAGCAGCAACAGCAGCAGCAGGGAGACCTGCAGCAGATGATCTCGATGTACATGGGCGGCGACCAGAACGTCATGCAACACGGAGTCTACTCGCCGGGACCGTCGCCCGACCCGCTCGGACAGCACCAGTCGGTCATACCGCCTCTCACCCACATGTAAGCATACTCTCTGATTATTTCACACCACAGTCTTGTCACACTTTTTTTTTGTTTCTTTTTTCTGTGCGAGTTTAAGTTCATTGTGTACACTGTCGGTCTTGGAGAATTGATGTTTAGAGTCGCTGAAACTTTTGAGTCTCTGCGCGGCGGCGACACTGAAAGCGATATTCGCGGGTGTTACTCTCACAAGTACCCGCGTCTCCTCTCTTTCAAGCTTGTCAATGCGTGCACGGGAAGTAAAGTCTTAGAAATTGAAACACTCGAGCCAGGACTTGCAAGTCTTGAGTCTGCAACGTCTTAAGCAAAGGGATTGGAGTGAATAACTACATATAAAAAAACACAGTAGCTTATATATTTATTTCGAAGCTTTGCAGTAGTGTACAATTCTTATCGTTAGCCCTGCATCACGCTGATATTTCTGTTTGATTTCTGACGCATCCAATCCCTTGCACGATCCGACGGCGACACATTATTGAAGTAACACAGCAGTAGAAGCGCGCTCGGGTGTCCTCGCTCACACGCGGGGATCCTCGGAGGAATTATTGTTTTTTTTATTTTATTTTACCGTAAGATAAACAAAACGATAATGAGACATGACGCGCGGCTACTCCGGCTCAAACTCCAACTTAAACTTAAACTTAAAAAACTAACAATGTGAATTCGTGAAACGAACCCAACCAACAAAATTGCCAATAACCTAACGCAGAATATCACTGACCTCGTAGGATAGCTTAGAGAAGGACGGATGGATGAACGAGGCCTGAGACCCCGAGAAACTGACTCAGAGACGGAGAAAGAGAATAAGTAGAAAAAGACCCGAGAATTTGAGACAAAAAAGCTCTCCCTCTCGAGAGATTTTCGCTTATTGCACACGTGGGGGCCCGCGGGATGATGCCGCCGCCGCCGCCGTCCTCGTCGTCGTCGCCGGTTCACGGTTTTTTTCGCCAAAAACGGGAAAAGCCGTGACACACGAGCAGCTAAAGAGACACAGACACACGAGCCAGCGAGGATAATATTCTCAAGGAGAAAGAAAGTACGCCTCAATAATCGGACACGAATTGATAACCCGGAGACCAAGGGAGACACAAAGGGATCCATCACCACTGAAAACCACAGACTACTCTACAGATCGAGCCTCTATCACATCACCGAGAATAAAAAAAAAAACGACAACTTTTTTTTTGCCGCTAAAATTCACTCGTTTGTATTGGATCATTAATTTATCATTTTTCTTTTTATTCTCTCTACATTTTATACTTATTTGTTGTGCGAACTTGTTCTTTCTTTATATAAGCCGAGATCTGTCGCGCTGCGTTTGCGACAGAATTATATACTTATATATACGAATATACTCTCACACGCGCTACGATATCCTCGCCGAGATGAAGAGCGAAAAAAAAATTCAGAATCGTTCGCGCAAAGGAGGCGCGCGACTACGCCTCGCCGCCTCGGCAAAGTCACTTTGTGTTTGCCGAGGCGACGACGCTCCCGACGCCTCCTTTTCGTGCATACATCCTCAAAATTTTCTTACGTATTTCGCGACGAGACGCTCCAGGATCTCGGCGAGCAGATCGAAGCTGCCGAAGGTGTATTATACTTGGCGCGCTCGTGGGCACTTGGACGTTTTCGCGGCGGCGCTTCCGCGGGAACCCCCCACGTATACGCTTTTTCTTCCCGCTTCTCGCGGCATCGGAATGACATATGAAAACGATTAAAAGAAAAGAGCGACCGTCGCTTATCCACTCGTTGCGAGGCAGTCGAGTTGAACGGCGTCCAGTGTATGTTTTTTTTATTTGAAATTTATCGAATATATAATGAGACATATAAAAATATATATATTGATGTTTAATCTGCTTGAGCGCGCGAGATCTCTGTGTTTATTTCCTTGTACATTTTGTAAATTTTATTATGCTTAATTATCGTACCTAGTTACCAGATGTAGACGACTATTGTATTTGACGAGATAAAAAGTTTTATTTATCTAGAAAAATCGAGAGACGCGATGAGAGTCTCTCGAGTATTATAATATTATGACGCGCGTCGACGATCCCGTCCCGTCGCTCGCCGACTGCTCATAGCGGAGTCTCGCTGCCACGGAACTGGATCGGCCGACGGGAGGAGCAAAAAAATATTTTTTTTTTTTCAAAATCAAGAGTAGTGTATCGAAATTTGTCGCGCAAACAAGTGGACGGCTTCCTTTGTTTTTCTTTTTTCCGTTTTCCGCGAGTCGAGAATGTCGAGGAAGAAGAAAAAGTAAAACGCTCAGTGATTCGTTGACGAGTATACGGGTAGACTCGTTCTCCTCAAGTAACCACTGTGATAAATGGAAAAAATGTAGATTCGGCGTATCGAGAGACTATTCTATACGGAGGGGCCGTTGTTGTACCGCATTCTCGCTGACAAAGCTCAGGCCGGCCTCCGAAGACTATGCAAGTTATATAGTATACGATCATTGTACATAATATATATATATATACGAGAAGCAAAAAACTGTGTAAACATAATAGATGTGTATTATATTGACCGAGTGTATATATATTATATCAATATCAATATAGAGCTGAAAATCAGGTATTCGTTGTTTTCTTCTTTTTTTTCTTGTTGCTTTCTCGTCTCTCTCGCGTGCGCGCGCTCTCTCCGTGTCGTGCTGATCAGAGAGTGGAGAGGAAAATTTTGCCGGAGCCTCGAGAAAGTATTGCTCGGCGAAAAAAGCAGCGGCAGAAAAGGCGAATACCTAGATGTAGAGCGAGAGAACGAGAGCGAAAGAGCGCAAAAAGTGCAAAAGTTGCGAGTGAGTGTGCGAATCGAGCGAGTGATTTTTTTCGTATACATACATATATATATAACGTGCGAGAGAGAGACTTATGCGACATTACTCGTAGTATTTATTGTGTAAAACGCGCGCGTTATGTATTCTTTTTCCTTACTTCCTTCCTTCCTTCCACAGAGAAAGGACGGACGTACATTTTTTTTTCTCTGTATAAATATATATAAATATACAACAACGTGCGTGCGCGCATTAATACGCATACTTCCATATATTTATAGATATTTATATGAACGGATCTATATATGTGTATAAAAGAAGCTAGATGTAAAACGATCGAGAAGTATATATATAAAATGAGTATATACACGTTAGATTTTATGTCACATACACACACATTATACGAAGCACTCGAAAACACACATATACACGTCCGTTTCTTTGTTCCACAGCAGTGAAAACTACGCACATGCGACGAAAAATACACGCGTAGAAAAAAAAAGTATGCGTGCGCGCGGAAGAGAAAACGGAGAACTTGCTCGCAAAAGAGAAAAAAAAATAGAATCACGCATACACGCACCGAAGAATAAGCCCTGTAAATAGTTGTACCTCTTCGATAACGAGCGAAAAGTTTTTTTTTTCGAAGCCAAAGCGGGAATAAAAGAAAGGAAAATACTGAAAATCTGATAGAATTATCGTATTAATTGTAAAGTCGGCTCTCCGTCTACGGTTATTATATTTTATTTTTATCATTACTTACTACTACTACTATTCTTATTATTATTATTATTATTATTACGCCTATAATACTTTTATTATGTCATTATTATCACTACAGTGCTCTTACGAAAAAAAATTAAATAATTAGTATTACTACTATTAACCATGACGTCTTTTTATTATACGATTTTTCGATACATATCCCAAGCCTATTTCCATCCCTTGCCGCTCATTTGTTTATCACTTTGCATGCGCGTCTTTTCTTTTTTTTTTTGTCACGTGATGAATTTTCCTCTCGAGGTCGACGACGCGCACACTTGCACAAGCTCGACGAACACGTGTGCACGCGCGCGGGACTTTTAATTTTCGCCCCTTTGTTCTCGGGGAATGCGCGCATTATATAAAAGAGATGCGCGGGCACGACTGCAGCAGCCGCTGAAAAGTCACGGGCGCGCGTGGCCGCGCCTAAATTCTTCGCATCTTCTATATAATATGTGTCGGCTCCGACTCTTCTGATGAAATAATCCGCATTGACGCGCGCCGCAAAGGGCCAATCGAGAGCTGATCGTCTTCTTTGTTTTTTGATGGTACATCATCTGTAATAGTGTTCTAGTGTAAAGTCTAAAAAGTTGGTGCGGTCGTGTATATTAAAGAAGCACACGACCGTTTATTTCTTACATGTATAGTTCGCGAGCCGTGGATGGCATGTGATTTTCGTCAGTCTCGAGGACAATTATGTACCGGAGAGACTCACGTGCATAATGATTCGTTGTCATACTTTGCTATCATCGTCGCGTCCGTCGTATGTCGTATGTATATCGTAACGTAGGCTGAATCGCTTCTTTCGGATCACGCGAATTCTCTTGAGAGACACGCACACTAATATATATATATATAAGCGCACGATACCCATGCACTACTGCAACTAGCGTAAACATAACTTTTGCAAAAAAAATCTCGTACGCGTACGAGGGACGAGTGTCGTCTGTCTGCGTAAATAATACACGCACGTTCAACGCTTCTGATGTACAAAAAGTATAAAAAGAGAGAGTTCGTTTGAAGAGTAAAAATTACGACGATAGCGTATGTCTGTGTGAGAGTGAGAAATCTTGTATAAGTCGTGAATATTGTACATAATAATGCATATGTTTTCTGCCCTTTTGAACACGGCATCGTCGGCCGTGGCAGTTTCGAATATACATACATATATATAATAAGCTCAGTTGGTGTGTTCTTCTTTCAATATCAATTCTCCTTCCAACAAGATCCTTTGTCAAAATTTAATCGTTTAATTTATGAAAAGCCAATGTTTGCTTGACGAAAACGTTCCTGGAATCATCAGCGTATACCTATATACATTTTTATTATGACATATACACCTTGAGCCAACATCCTGAATTTTATCAATTTTCATTTGCACACACGAATTAAAATACAAAAAAAAAGCCAATTCCAACGCAGGTAATTATGACTTGGATATTTTTTTCATTTTCGCCCCCGCGCGTTATTCCACGCTCGGCCAATATAATTTGCATACTGCACACGCGGCCGTAAATGCAAAAAACAATTCCGCTCTCTCGGTCAGATCGAGCCTCTCGCTCTCTCGCTGGGAACAAAACGCAAAAAAGTAAAAGCACGCATAGCAGCGCCGCGCTGCTGTCGCCATTTTTGCGGCTCGTTTCGAAACGAGCTCGCGCAGCCACTGCCGCCGCACAATAAATATGTATACGCACGCCGGGCGAGTAGCTCTCGAAAGAGAGAAAGAGCCAAAGCGGAGCCCATTCATTTGAGCCAATAAATATTCCATAGTTCCGCGCATAAACGCGCTGTTTGTCATATACCAGTCGTATTTTCGATTTAAAACGCTTCCCTCGTCATGCCGCCCGATGCAAATGCGCGCTTATAATGCTCTACTGTGTGGAAGAGAGAGAGAACGAAACGAGAGCGCGTTAAAAGGCTAAATATCGCTTTTATTGCATTTTCTGTCCGCGCTTTTTTCGCGACGCATACTTTTTCATCAGTCGTGTTCGACAACAATTTCGGTGGGCAATGATTTTCCGATGAAATTTTGATAATGTCGGCTTTCACTTCTCGCGCGCATTTCGTGCGCGGATTGAACGCTTTTTTCAACGTTGATTTTTAAAACTCGTTTGGATTTTGTGGAAATCCCAAATTATTTTATTTTGGCATAAAGAGAAAAATTTGGTTGCCATCGCGCTTTATTGATTTGTAAAACACTGTATCAGAGAGGGTAAGTGAAGTATTTTATGCATTTTTCTTACAAAATATTCAATTTCGCATACACGTATTACTAAAATATTTCGATGGCTCTTGTATTTATGCTTATGCGTTTAATCGTAAATATGCAACTTTCGAACTATCGATGGATACGTTTTTACTGCCAGGTTATAAAACGCAAATATTTTTTGCAAAGATTTTCCTATAACAATCGAGGTGCCTACGTAAGCAACTCTATATTTTTTTGCGACACAGACTTGATCAAACATCGGTTAAACGATTATACATTAAGAACAAATATCGGATTTTTTGGCAAGCTTTACGCAATCACGTGTTTGCAAAAGTAAGCGATGCGACCATGTCGCCAGTGTAAATAATAGACCTTATCGAAACAAAGTTGTATACATTATGTATACTCTGTTGATCCAGTATAAATATTTTCGCTACCGAAAAGGATGTAACTTGTCCCGAAATTCCGAGAAGGTGTGACGATCTGCAAATTTCTTAGATTGTTAAATCAACGATTATTCAATAGCAAATGATCAATCATTATGGATAGGCAAATATCTTGTCTTAACGATATATGACGCATTAATCATGCTTCGCTTTGTGTTCGTGAAAAAAATCGCTATTTTTAACCGTCATTGCGTAAATGGCATACTTAACGATCAATTTATAAACCGATATTCGCCTTATGCGTATATTCAATATTTTTCGTCTATATAACGTGTATACACTTTGTACTTTTCCCGAACGCTTATTATTCTGCACCTGACTGAAATGGTAATCAGTTACATGGAAGTTGGGGTAGACTCTTCTTATTATAGAATCTATTTACATCGTTTAGTTAAATTACATTCGACTTTTTCCTCTCGGCGTGTGCGCGAAGAATAACAAGTGCCGACTTTCATGCAATCGTGCATCTCTAAACGATTTATTTGATTAACGAGTAAATAAAAATATCGCGAGTTTCGAAATAATCCTTCCTCAAAATTTTCCTAAAACAGCGCCGAGTGCGTATACCGAAAGAGCTTAGAATATGCCAGAAAAAAACAGCCACAAAAGTTTGCGCTAAAAATTGTCGAGTCTCGATCCTTTCGCCGTTCATTAAATCGCAGGTCGCGTCGACTCATTACGCGGTACCCGTCGGCGCTATCGCCGCACCTCCGCGTGAATTAGCCGAAACTCGACGGCGCTACCGCATAATTTTCGTGCGCGCGGCGCCTGCACGACTCCGAATATCGCGTTTCGAATGCTAAAGAGACTCGGGGCTTCGTCGACTTCTTTGTTCTTGCGGCGTAAGGCTCGTTTTGCTGTTCATTTTCGGCGTTGAATTATGGGTGTCGAGAGAATTTTTTGTGACTTGCGAAATTTTTTGGTTCTTTTCGCGGGGGATTGACTCTTTGGCACGCAAAACGGTTATCGGGTTGTGATCAAAGTTGAGTATCGTGACGAAAGGTTATAGGGGATTAGAGACGTAATTGTGGATGATTGGGTTAGGCGCAATAACTAATGAAAAAGTAAAATAGTAAAAAAGTACAACATCATGATGACGTGCGTCGATCAATTTGGTACCATACGTAATCAGCTGATGACACTATTACGTTTGTTATATCAATGATCTGTCAAATTTTTCAAATCGAAAAGCTTATGTGCGTCAAGAATTGGTGTCTATTTAATCGAAATATCAAAACAAAACTCACTAGTAGCATTTTAATAATATTTTTGGTAATCAATTGAATAAATGATGTTTCGGATAAGTATAATATTCAAATTAATGCAGAAAAAATCGACGAACGAAATCGCATGTGACGTTGATTGATAAGAGCTGACAGGTAGAGTCGTATCTCGAATTCGAGCTCGTACATCAATAAATTGTACAGACTACGCTCAAGGCTAATTGCAGTTAACAAAAACTTCGACCAGACCAAAATACTCTTACGCCAAAATACTCTCTTCAGACATTTGACACAGCCAACGATCAAACAAAACTCGACGCATCGTACAGCGTACAGCCTCAAAAGCTTATATACTATTACGTCGCATTAAATGTCAAATATTTGCCGATCGGATGATGGGCCCAGTATCACTGAGCCGGAAATTATAGCACTACGCCGCGTTGAGTTGTTTAATAGCAGATTCTATCACCGATCGTAATTATACATTTCCTAGTAAAGGCTTTTTTCCACGCTTCCCGTGAAAAATGATAATCTTCGAGAGCAAACAGTGTCTACGCGGGCTGGTACACGGTTTATTCAACAGCTGGCAACAGCCAGTTTTACCAAAGTCGCGCGAACGTCTCACTTCAAGTATAAATCAATTTTTCGCTCGCAGTGGGCCGGGGCAAAGGCAGCTTCGATAATATTGGCTGATAAATATGCGTACGCGGGCGACACGGTCACAGGTTCGGGCGATAAATCACGGAATGTAAAGCGTATATAACACAACACAGCACCGCGTCGAGGCGGATAAATGTTTGGAAAGTGTGTGCAGCAGCGATTGTATGAATATTGCGATAAGGTGTTTTCACCTTTGCGTCCTCGTCGGTCGGAAAGTTTGATGTAGTGACGTTTTGCTCGTTAAATAGTACACAGCAACGAGGAAGCAAGGATTAATTGGAAATCTAAAAAATTTCATATTCGCGGTGAAACAAGTCAATTGGATGTATTCCAAAAATCACGAGAAAGAAATCCAAAGAGGCTTGCACGCGTATTAGTTTACAAAAAAAAAGCCGCACTCAAAACCCCCCACTGAATTCGGCATCGATGCCTCGTTAATCGGGCGACGGTATAAAAACGAATCGAAAAGAAAGAGCGCGCGTACGCGTGTTTCAAATTCGCGAAATTCGCTAATTGGCCTTTAGCCGGTCAGCGTCAAAGAGGTATATAGTACACGCGTGCATGACCTTTTGTACGTGGTACTCGACGATTTTTTTGGATTTTTCAGAGCAGCGTCGCATTATTTTCGTCTCTCCCGCATCGGTCGAGCGTTTCAAGGATTTATTCACGCGGCTTATAGTGCGTCGGAGAAGTGTAATTAGAAAAACGAATGAATCGCGGCGCGGAATCAAAGGTTTAATTTGGGGGGAACGATCGATCGTCGAGTGCGTCGATGAAAAAAAGCCTTTGGAATATCGGCTCCTAGATGGTCAATTATAGTCGGTATCTGATGCCTTTCTTCTGACTTTAATTACGCGAATCCTCATCCGTTAAGCGAAAAAATATAAACTCTATGTAGATTCGTCATTTCTCGATCTCGAGTTCACGCCCAATTACTTAAAACACCGCCTTATGGAAACGATCGAGCACCGATCCTGGCGACTTGCCAAAATCTGCCACCCTCGGCGTATTTCGTTCAATCCCATCGATCATTCATCTCACTTTTTTCTTCGATTGCAAAAATATGCGCAATCAAACGCAACACCCCCCACATAACTACGCTACTTATCCCTCTAATAGGTGGGCGACACAGCCAAAGCCGCGCATATGCTCGTCCCCCAACGAGATGAAGAACCCTCTCTCCTGCGATTTTTTTCGACCCGTTCTGCGAGAGCAGTAAGTAGCACCTGGCGGCGGGACGCGTTTCCGCTGATATATGTCGCGATCCGAAAAAAAGCAGATAGATAAAGAGGGGCAAACCTGAATTCTCTCAGCTCCTTTTTTCAACCCCCTCTCGTCTTTATCGCGCGTTAGCCTGACGTTTATGACGACAAACGGCCGTCACCGAGACGCGAGAAAAAGTACAGAACTGCCGCCGCGAGGAGACATCTCGAGCAATTTCTTAATAGACACTACAGGAGAGAGAGAGAGCAGAGCGATCACACACGCGTTGTAGCCCCTTTTATTGCTAATAATGCCGGGCGAGATGCGCGGCTTTACGAGCCTCGGAATTTCGCCACGCCGAAAACCAGAACGGCTGTCGTTAAAATCAATTTCGGAACTTCACGGGGCACACACAGAGACGTTTAATTAGTCGCGCCGCACGTGCGACAATGCGATATCCTTACGCGAATATATAACCCTTTTTTTCTCGAGTGAGACAGAAGCAGTTTTATTGGCCACCGAGTGTAACCGTAAGTACCGGATATTAAAGGTTTTATATTACATTGTACGAACGACGAGAGTTGCTCCGGGATTCATTAGGACGAGTAGTTTAATTTACGGCTAGAGAGGATTCTTTTAGAGTTAGTAAAACTCTAGCATATGAATTATTAGCGGTAAATAAGTGCGTCCCGTATATCCTACGACATTTTTTGCATAGACTCAAAGTGTCCTACAAAAATTCCGCGTCAAATTCGCTCTACTCTTGTTTCGGAGTAGCGCACGGCGGGCGACGACCGGCGACGCACCCACGGCACAGAGAATCGGCAAAAACGCGAGAAGTATTGACAGGCGCTAACAAGAATCGAATTTTCACGGCGCAGCGCGGCTGTCGAAAAAAGAACGGCGAATCTCCATGACTCGAGAATCGCCTCCGCCACCTTAGTCATCTCTCTTTCTCTCTTTCGCGAGACCGATGCGGGTTGAAGCCTAGGCATCAGACGCGACTTTTTTTGCAGTCGAGGGGGAGAGAAAGAGGCTGTGCAGCAGGAAACTCGAGAACGGGACTGATTTATGCGCCTCGTTACCAACACGGGTAGCTTCGAGACGGTTAGAATTAGCGATGCAGCGTCAGCAGCGACTAGTGCGTTGATTAGAAGTAGATCAGTGCGCTGCTGAATCTTAGCTTTAGATATTCGAACTGATAATTATTCGTTGTAACAATCGTGTCCGAGGTATTTCCGGACTCGCGTATATTATGTGTACAAAAAGAACGGCAAAGACTGGGCAGATGAGAGCATAGTAAAAAGAGGAGGAAGAGACAGAGAGAAGAACGAAAGAGAGGAGTAGAGAGGGGTGAACCGTGTCGAGCGCTGCAGACTGGTCGGACTAGCTTCGGGGTCAGTTTATCGCAAACAAATGGGTTACGCTTGTTCGGCGCCGTATTTCACCGGAATTTATTGTTTATTATTCCTGGGCCGGTCGGTCGCGCGTCCAAGTGAGAGAGTTAGAACGCAAGCACGGGATGATATAGAGCCGTGTTTGCCCGTAGTAGTAGCGTTAATGTCGTTAATAGCCCCCACACCGGTTCGACTACCACCTTCGGCCGCAGCCTGGACCTCAGGACTTTATAGAGCCCAGCGTGTGTGTAGCTACTACTTGCCCTTTGCTTATATACATTTTTCGGGCGAGGCAGCTTGTACTTATATATTTTGAATATTTGAAAAAATCATTGTAATCGAATAGCCGCGCTGATGGCGCGCACGCGCGTAAAACGCGAAATTTACGATCACAGTTATTAGCGGGCGTTTCATTATTCCATCTCTCCGACGTGAATAAACTCGATTTTTCACCGGGTTTTATATTTATTACGCGCGAGTCTCTTTTGATCGACAAGGCATAAAATTATCAACTCTCTCTCTCTCTTGCTAGACGACGCGGCAAAGAAAGCCGCGGCGATCATCGGGAGACGTGTCGATAGCCTGAACGCGCGCGCTCGCGCGAGTTTAATTAGACGTCAGTCCTGCGTCAAGGCGTCGTATATACAGACACACTGCATCTCGCGGTAATTTTGCATGTGTAATAATAAAGAAAAAAAGACCTATAGTGAGTAAATAAGGACATTGCAGTATTATTACAATCGAATCACAATTAAAGTGGGCACGCGTGTGCCATTTAAGCCCCTTAATTGAATTACCAAAATAAAAGCTACGTCTCCGTCCAGCATCAGATGCAGCGGTTCTCGACTGCATCTCACGCGTGTTTGTCACCCGATCCTGTCTCAAGCGCTGCGGCTGACGCTAATGCGTTCTTAATGCGCCGAACTCGTTGTTGGTAAACACAGTGGCCCTGTGTTTATCCTACAGGCCCTGTGTATACACGTCGTCGTGCGGGATCCGTTGCAGACGCTGCTGTCACTGTCACGTCGAAGAGGGACGACGCGTGACGATCTGTTTGCTATGCAAAGCTCCGACGAGGTTTAAACTACTGCAGTATAGTACAGCGTGTGATATTGCTGGGGATGATTTCTTCTTTGCTTTGAGGCGTTACCAAATGATCGTGGGGTTGGAGATCGGATTTTGATGGGACGATGGTCCTTTGGAGGATTATTAAAAGCGTATTTATAAAAAATAATTAAGGATTCTAAACTTGCGTTAATGGCTTTGTAGCGAACATAAAAGCATCACTTAGGATTGACACTTTTTACCTCGAGCATAAATTACAGCGCGACAGCGACTTTCTAATGGCAATGTCAGCTCGTTTACGTAAAGAACGGGGAAATCACTTTGCATGCCCCTGTGTATATATCTCGAAAAGAAAGAAAAAATGGCCAGGTTGACGGTTTAAATTGAAAAATTACAGGTCGCCTCGCAGGCGATAAGCGCATGAGAGTATTCCGAAATTAAGACAAATCGAGCCGATTGCGATCGCGTTAAATTAATCTGCAGTCGCGCGGCCACCGCGACGGGACGCCGCACATGCGACCTCGACATTAGGACTCGGCCAATTTAACGGGGAGTTCGGAGACCCTCGAAAAAGTAACTCGCTGCGTGACTCCGAAATTCAATGACGCTATACTGCTGCAGTCGTTTGTCGTCTCTGTCTCTCGTGGATTATTCGGTTGGAAGTGTCGCGCCTGGGCTAATGTCCCAATTACTGCGACTCTCCCGCTTCGAGGGTGAAGTTTAACTGAAATTCAAGGGTGCAAATGCGCACTGCAGCTTTAATCGATCCTTATCTCATCGCACCAATTTTTCCCGAATTTCCATGATAATGCCGTTGTTATATTTTTACAATTTTTTTTCTAAATAGAATAGCAACTCTCGCAACGCACACTTTCCATTTTTACCGACGTACACAATTAACGCCGTCCCCCCACAGAGTGTGTCGTTTCAATTCGAGCGTTCGAAATCCGCCCATCTGCATGTGATGTCTCCTCTCGACTGTATTTCGCGCGAGAATCATTTGTAATGTAGATTCGTTTAGCGCGAGAGTTTCCGCAGCCTTTTAAACTGCGCGATCGAGAGAGGCAGTAGGCGGTTAGCGCTGAGCTAATGGCGCTGATAATATTGACAGAAAATGCAGGAGGCTTTTGCACCTGCTGCTAATCGCTGAGCGTTCACCCTCTCCTCGAGAGCGTGTGTCGCGCGCGCGCGGCCAAGGCAAATATTGTTCGACGAGCCGAGGATACGGTAGCAGAGAGAGTGTAAAAAGCCGAGCTCGTGCTGTGCGCGTACACACACGCGCTTTGCCTTGGCTCTTCTGCTGCATCAGTATATTATAGCGGATGACCGGGAGCTAGTCTGGCAAATATTGGCCGTGTGTCATGTATGCGCGAAGCTTTGGAGATTTTTTCCGTGGGCGTATGTGGGTTGAGGAGATCGCGATTCAATTTGAATTTTAGAGTGAGTTTTTAAAAACCTAGTGTTGCAAAACATTCGAAAGCATTACTCTCCAACAACAACAACAACAACAACAACAACAACAACAACAACAACTACCGTAATAACCCAATCATGAGAGCCGTGATTTCAGTATCGTATACCCTCTCGTCTCGATTTATTATATTTTGTTGCACCACACGCGGCGGCACGCAATCGAGTCACTCGCTAAATCTCGAAAATCACTATCAATCCTCAATGACACTCCGCGGCGAGCCGTCCAATCAATCCAATCCCGCATATATAATCCCCGCCTTAATTGCACGGAATCATCTAATTTAATAACACCTCTCTCGTCACCAGTGTGCAATGAACATCTATACTCTATCCGACGGATTCAAAACGAGATTTATTAAATTCGTGCCCCCACACGCATCCGATGATGTCCGTTTGCGCAACTCTTAATTATTGCGCGTGCACTGCTGCTGCTGCGCCGCATCGTGTTATGTACTTGGCGGGGTATAGATCTGATATACTTGTATATAGGCTCTCGAGAGCGCCGAGATAGAAAAGCGTCGTAATCTATACGAGCCTGAGCTCGATTCCTGATGAATGACGATGCAATTATGATCCGGCAGCGGCGGCTCTTTCTCTCTCTCTCTCTCTCTTTCTCGCGTTTCTTTGTGTCGCTGACTTTTATATCGAGCGCCGCTGCTGCTGCAGCTTATCGTTTATATATACTCCGTAATTAAAGTGTATCGGCCGATGATTGTAGGTCGACTTTTCCCGGTTTTCGACGGTGTGTTGCGCCTTGTGAAAGTCCGATTAAAGTCCAACGCATCTCTTGTAACAGAAGCGCAGTAGCGAGCAATTCTCTCTCGTCCAAAGTGCGAAAAACAATAGCCTCGATGCTGAATGACACTCCCGCAACGTCGTCGTGCACTAATTACTCTAAGCTCTAGCGTTCCTTATGTGTATACCTATAGACACATCGCATACGCGCCTTGCGCGCGGAAGAAGAACGAGACCTCGCGCGAGTATAGTATAAGTATATAATAAAAAGCAAAGGAGTAGGCCCGCCGACTACGTGCTCACGGAGCCGTGTTTCGCACCTCTGCCGCATATCTGCAACGCGCATCTCTCAGCGGCTCGCTTTGTTTTATTGCACGGCAGCGGCGGCTTTTTTTTGCAATTAATTAACGCGTAGTCCGCGAAGTGCTGCTGCTGCTCTCGCTGCGCCTAAAAACCCAAACATTTGCCTTTCATCTCGCACGTTAACGCGTATACGTCGTGTACTGCTTTTACGACGTTTGCGCTGTGTTGCCTCTCGCCGTTTTTATAGTTCGCGCGTGAATTTTTCACGGCACCGAGGAAATGCGCGAAATTCCGTAAAGGGAAAATTGCTCGTATAGAGCTTTGATGTAGATTCGTTTTCTGATGTGTATATACGTTTGTCTTTTAAATTAGCGGCAAGTCTCGAGTTACAATAAAAGCACTTTGTAGTTTTTCTGAAAAACAAACAGTAGGATAAGTTAAATCGCGATCAATCAATCGAGCCGTGAAAAATCTCAGCGAAATTCAAAAACCACAACGCCTCCGAGGTCTATACTCCTTGACAAAGTCATCAGCGCGATATCTAAGATCTCTCCATCCGATCAATCTCAATCTCGGGCGCGCAGCCTTAATCCCCACGCTAAACAAAATTAATAACGCCTCGCGCAGAACAATCGCTCAATTTCCTCGCGATCGCACCCCTCGGGCGTATCTATACATCAGCTGGAGCTTTTTGCCGCGAGCTCAATCCCGTTATTACAGCAGCAGCAGCAGTCGATCTACTGCAAGAAAACGCTAGTCCCGTTTGCGCTCGATTTATCGCCAAGAGATACTCCCGGATGTACGCGAGCTCTGTCTGCGTGCTTTTACGTACTGCACGCTGTGGTGTCTTTGATGCTTGTGTGTGTAGGTATATACGTTGAAGGAATTCATAAAGATGCTCCAGGAGAGTTCATCCGAACGTGCGATAATCCCATAAAACGAATTTCCGACAATGGAGAGAGACGCGCTTAACTACTCGCTAAAGGCCATAAAACTCGGCTATAAAACGATTCCAGAAACATTGTAATCCAATCGAAGCGTCTCCACCCCTCAAACGCCAGGTATATATGTCGGACCTATACATTCATAACAATCCCCTAAGTACCTCCCAAAAATCATCGCGACAAAGAGAGAAGCGCCGGCCATGTATACAGCGCCGAGCTCGTCTCTCATGTAATAATAGTATTGGTGCACGCGTGCGACGCTTCTCCGAATCAGAGTAAAAAGTGTCCACTTGGCGTCGTAAAAGTGACGCATGGCGGCAAACGCAAAAGCGCACGGGCTTTTCGAGTGACCTCTCATTGTCCGACAGTATATATGTAGGGGAGGGTCGCTCTCTTTTTTTTCGGGACCGACTTTGCCAGAGGTTACTCTTGTATTATTAGCCTCGAGATCGAGAGACTTTGTATATATATACCTCCTCCGACTGTGTGGGTACAGCTCTGGGCGTCGGAAAGGTATCCTTACACTTCTCTCCGACACTGCGTGTATAATCAGAGTGTCGCGCGCTGCGACCGGTTTTTTCCTCTTCTTTTTTACGGTAGCGAGAGAGGAGTCGGGGCTTCTCTTGCTAATAACTACATTCATATATAGCCCAGGCTGGCGTTTATTGATTTTGCGCGTTAATCTTGCCGGATCTCGGTCGCGCGATTGCACCGCAATCTGTCACGCTGATTCATTTATTAGTTCTCGTGTGGTGTAGCCTTCGCTTTTCCTTCTTTTTTTACAGGGGAATTTCGAAAGATTTACGTCGAGCGAGACAGGTTAATGGAATAATCAGATCACATCTCCGAGTGGTAATTATTTTTTGTCGCCAAATTTGTGTATGAGCAGAATGATTTTGCACTCGACGAATCGAACGTTTGGTATATGAATATTATAATATACTGCAGGGATATCCCGAAAGCATCTGGTTGTATTTAAGTTATAACGAAAGCATCATCAACTTAGGAAGAGAATCTCGCTGACAATTATAATCCCAGTGCGTCATTAGTGCGCGCCACAACACAGATTATGCGAGCATCTCCCGACGCGGCGTAAATTGATCTCATTATCGGTGCGATTGCTCGCGGGTACTGCGAGTGTGGATACGGAACTCGAGACGCGCGTTATGATATGTATCGATAGAGTCTGTATAAGAGAAATCTATTTTAATTGTTGTGGAAAAAATGCCTCGAATATTAGTTGTAACTGCAATTTCCAAGCGTGAGACCTATCTGGGAAAGCAATAACTTTTACTCGATACATTTTAATATTTAAAAGTTTCCTTTCACTGCTATATCAAAGTATATGAAAATTCATGTCTGGGAATTCTAGCAATTTTCTAGTCCGGAAATAAAATTTCAATACAATCCATTGTACACGAGTATTTCATTTTCAATAAATAGAGAATAAAATCTGACAAGAGTATATATTCCTACAAAGTATTTACCTTGGAGCGTTCACTCGTAAATGTCAAATAACACGATCGACGAATGCATCGAGCAATCAAGCGTAATAAGTTTCGCAAGTACTTATTATTACACCCTCATTCGCGCGCGCGCGAGATTACACCTCGAGCACAAAAGGGTTGTTACACGTGCAAACGACTGGATGAAAACAGAGAGAAGTGCGCATCAATCAAGTTTCGCGCGAGTTCGATTGAATGAAGCGTGAAGAATCGCGTTATCGAGGAGCTGTCGTCATTTCGTCGTCGCGTATACGTTATTAGGCGTCGCAAGTGTGCGTGAAAAAATATACGATACGAAGCTAATCGTCTCGAGGCATTTGAATAGATTTGAATTTAAATATATCCAAAGCACTAATATCTATCCATTGTGCGCGGCATTCCTCGCATTTGAAATATGTATATGGTATACGCTATGCGTTTCAGAGTTCTCCTGCAGCAGCACACAACTATGCAAACGCTCTCGAGACTCCCAAAATTCTCTCCCGCGTTCCGCAGAAGCGGCGGCGCACGTCCAAACTGGTTCCCCTAGCCACAAATCATCATCCCGCAACGCCAAAAAAAGCCCAACCAATTTACGAGAATATCCCGCGAACGAGTCTTTCACCTATACACACACACACCCACACACGTATATAAGCGCGAGCGAGAAGTTGAAAAATGCGAAGAAAAATCGGGCGACGTCCACGAGACTTTCACTTCTCTTTTTCTCCGTCTCTCGGAGGGGAGATTTTTCACTCCTCTTCGACTTTCTGGAAATTGTAGGTGAGCGCGCGCAAGCTTGTAGGGGGCCTCCGCTGAAAAATCGGGGTGGAGCGATGCGACGAGGGACAGGCGTGTTTTTTTTATAATACCCTGTTTTTCGCACCTGCGCGTCTTCTCGGGAAAACGGTGGACGAAATTTCGAAAGTTTCGTACACTGGTTATTTCTTCTTGTATTTTATTGGTGCAATTTAATTGGAGTACATTCATTCAAGTGACGTGTGTAATTTATGAGCTGTATAGACTGATGAATTTCTTAAGAAAACTGAAACGAACTCGGACACTGTCCTATAGCGAGGTAAAGTGAAAAATTAGGGTGAAAATATTATGCGCGTGGCTGAGTATTAGAAACCTGTGGTACTACTGACACCCGTGGCGCGAAAGAAGTGGCAACAAAGGACAACATTATGGAAATTTCACAAGCTTGAGGACAAACGTTTAAGTAATATAGGGCATAATGAGAAGAAAGTGTATACATATTTAGATTACTGATTTTATCACCGCTCTCAACTCTTAGGACTAAAGGATAATTTGATCGTCCCTATTCTTATGCAATGTTTGCACGGAAAATGATTTGTGCGTTTGCATATATATTTGGACCCATGTCTCTGGGACACGAAATTTTCGAAAAATAGAAAAAGAGTATTGTAATGGAAAACGGTATGCTAAACAAACACACGCACATATTATTAAGGGAAATTAAACGCCTCATTAGATGATTTACATAATTTTTACGGCGAACAAAAAAATTTGTAGACGATTTCGAATTCCATGCAACTATAACTCAGCAACAGATAATGAGTGCGATATTTAAAACGCACGAATTCAATTATCGAGCTTGGCGTAATAACCGATATAGCACTAAATCTATTTTTACAGCTTAATAATTAGAAACGCTTTACAATACCTCAATCTCGGCTCTCAATTTTTTCAAATCACTCGTCGAAAAAAAAATCCTCCATCTCGTAAACCTCCTACCAGGCATACCAAGCCGGGATGATTTATCGTCTTGTCTCGCTATTAAAACTATATTCCACCCGATAACACAATAAAACCGCGGCGGCGGTCTGCATAAAGGCGCCGTCGTTTTTCCCAGCTTCTATCCTATATAAATTTTGAAATATACTCTGGTCCGTAGTAATTGAATTACGCAAGTTACGCGAACGTAACGAACTCGCGGCGAGAAAATGCACTTAGGCTTAACGACCACGATGAAGCGCCCATGTGTGTGTGCAGTGTATACAGGGAAAAAAACGCGGGAGACGAGGAACAATCGGCGGATTGACGGGTAACGACTCGCCGCGAAATTCCGACCTTAAAGTATGATGACACCTTATCAGTGTTTATCTATCACCTTGATGCTGGCTGTACATTTTCCGAGAGCTTTTTCCTCCTTGGTTTACATTGTGCCTTGACGCACTTGCCTCCGTTATTTTCCTCGTGTTTTTTTTCACAAACACGACACTTTTGAATATTTATATTCGACTCCGTAAAACGCCCCAAATCCCTAAATCAGTACTATACACGCTATGAACGCCTCGGATCTCAATATTATGAATTCCAGTTCCAAAAAATCTCCCCACCCACAAGCTACAAACTCGGGTGTCAAAACAGGAGCCACGGACGCGTGGCAGACCTCCGTTAAATTTATCCGCATTTTTCGAAAAATCTTGCGTAAACCGCGGCATTCCTGGGCGGGGCAGCAGCAGCAGCAGCAGCGGCGGCGGCGGCAGTAAATCACGACGAGGTGGGTGTCTGCGCTCAGGCTCCTGGCGCGGTAGTTGCCACCGCGGTATAAACCGAGCCGCTATGCTCCTGCTCGCGCGGTTTATTGCGAATGTACGGCCGCTGCGCTGGTTCTCCGGGATAATAAATTCCTTTTGGCTGTCCGAGTGCGAGTGTGTATAGTATATAGGTATATACGTATATAGGTGTACGTGTGAGGTCGCGCCGCTCCGATATTGTCAGCGGCTTCTATATATGCGAGGATGATTTTCAGTTTGGGATTTCGAATGTATTTTTGTGTAATTACTTTTTGTGTATTTTACTTTGAGAAATTAACGAGGAAAATTTGCAAGGGAAGCGTCGAGGAGACAACGTAAAAACTTATTTTTACTTGGCTGCTTCCGAAAGATGCCTCGTAATTTTAACTATAGGAATTTTTCCTTCTTTACGATCGACTTGGTATATACGTTTCTAGGTTCTCGATATTGAAACGGCTGATTTATCGCCTTTGTAATTACCATTCCCACGGTGTGGTGTATATTAGTCGCGGCGAGAGTGAACGAAGTTTTCGTTAATTAAATTATCAATCATAATTTATTACACATTATGTATTTCGACGAAAAAAGTCGTACATGCGAGAGAGAGACACTTACAAATCAAATTAGTCGAATTGAATGACCAAATTACAGGCAATTTATCACAATATTTTCGGATAAAGCGCACAATATAGCGCGCGCGCGAACCTTGAGTAAAAACAAAATTACGAATGACTCACGCTGTCATATTCTCGTCAGCAGCTCCGACAACGCAACGAACTCTTCGCTTCTATTTACAGTCACGTCTCTTTCCATATAGTTATGTGTCGAGAAAACTGCTTATTCGAGTAGTGCATACTGCATGATTCACAGTCGTATCTCTCCGGACACAGCGTTATCTCCCCTTATCTCGATCGGATTTCAATGCAGCATCAAAACGCACCTGCGACTATACTCCTTGACGCATCGAATAGACGAAAAGAAAACAACATCCAGCAATTTACCTCTGCCCTCTCCCGCTTTTATCGACCACTAAACTCCGCGGCGAACGACAGATAAATTTCTCTCTCTCGGGCGTAATCAAAATATCAATCATAAATTTCGCGTTCGGAGCGATGTTTTTTGCTCGCGCTCGTCTGCCAGCAGCAGCAGCAACGGCTCTTTTTCTTTCTTTTTCGTCACTTAACGCTCCGGAGGTCAGACGGCCGTGCGATTCGTCACTCGAGGAGGACGACCTTGGGAGCCTCGAGAGAGCCGGACGAGTGTCTTGTATAGTCGTCGAACTCTCCGCCGCTCTCGCGAGAAAGGAGGCGAGTATATTTACTCGCGCGCGGTGCGTAATTATAAAATTGAAAACGAAGCCGATCGAATAGTATATATCTATAGTAAAAAAGAGGCGTGTTTATTTAGTTGTAATTAAAAGCGCTCGCGAGTGCGTCAGGCTGGAACGTAGTTGTTATGGACGTGACGCGTCGTGTTATTAATTTTTTGCCGCGTTATCTACGCACATACATCTTATTTCTCATAGTCAGAGGAACGTTTATCTCTAATCGAACGACGCACAGGCTTCCAAACATACCGATTCACCTTTGCGAGCGAAATAAAAAAGAAGAGATTCTTCGATGCTCCCGAGACTCTGTGAGGGACAGAGACGACGGAGCGTTGACTTGTTTCCCGGGGACGCGCAAACAGAGCGACGATTGCCTCGCTCCGGAGGTACACACGTACACGAGCCGATCAAACACGAACGAGCGAACGGCAAACACTCGCGAGCGGCAGCATCGTCGGCTACTATGTTGAATCAGCCAACGCATACACTTTGAGTTTACTACGCCTAATTACACCGCGCGCTGCTGCATCAGCCCTTGTTTGCCCGGTCTCTGGTCTACTTGTTCGGAGATTGAGTCGGTCTTGTTTTCCGAGGGCTTTTCAAAGCCCGTTCTGGGGATTCTTAAATATCGCCTGATTTTTTTTCTTTCGCTCTTTGATACGTGCAAGGGGTCACCGAGTACAGTCGATGTATAATTAAATCGGCTGATTCACCATCGGAGGGATCGAACTAATAACACCGTCGCGTCGCATGAAAAATCGACACCCAGTCATTAGAGACTGTGAAGCAACCCTTGCAAAAATCCTCGCTGCACATGTGCCTGCATTAAAAGAGCTCCCGACAGGTCCCGGCTGGCTGGTGTGTGTCTGTATACAGCTAGACCTCCTGCGCCCGCAAAATAAATCAAAAGCCCAGTGGGCGCATTACAATGACAATGGGAGCACGTAGGAGAGGAGCTAGTAAGCGCGCGGAATTCGACTGCGACACGGATGCGCCTGGTATGCGAGAAGAGAGAGAAACGCTGGCCGAAATTCGTTGGCGGGATTGACTTTGTCGAGTGTTTAATTGAAATTCTTTTGACGATCTATATTTCATTGGCGATTATGCTAAGACGATTTTGATTAACTTTTTATAGTGCTTTTCTCCCTGCTTCGCCGGGTCTCAAGGTCAGGTTTCTTTTAACAATGCTTTTTTGCGAACACTTGTCAACTCGATGTTGATATTGGCACGGTTCTTTGAGTGTCTCCAAAAATTTGAGGAATCCGTATGTTTACCAATAGATTATCGTAGCGGCGGAGCCTGACCCATCCCGATTACCATCTATTCCGGTCGATGAATGTAGAGAGTATACAACAGCGTAAAACACTAGACGGCGGCCGCACGGAAATTCGTCGATGATTTCATCACTTCCCAAACCGCGGCAGGTTTCTTTCGCGATAGCATCTGTGTACACATTATATAGATATATTTCTGGCCGACATATGGCCTTACGTCACAAAGGCCATTGGCCAATATTTTCATAATTCAATTACTATATCTTGTGTGGATTTTGCTAACAAAAGGAAAGTTCGCCGAAATTATAAATATTGGGCTTTACGTGGAGCTCATTGAAATCTAGGTTTCTGATTAAAAGGGGAGAGGTGTTTGATCAGTTCGCTTCTTCTTTATATAATTACATTAATTGTTGGGTTTGTGTAAACGCTGTAGCGTGTACTTTCTACAACGTTTCGTGACGTTTTATTGATTTACTTTTAAACTAGAGAGAAGTTACCGAGTGCAGATCATGCTGCTAAAATATTGACAATGGTTTTGATTCAGATCAATTATTTTGAATAAAACTTAATTTTCAACCGGTTAAATAGGTGCAGGTGGATTTCAGCGCGAAATCCCGAAGAATTCGCCGCATTTTACACGCACGTTCTCTCAACAACAAGCAGCAGCACGTGGCACAAAGCAGTAGGGGGATTTGAATTCGTGATTCGGAGTCTTTGTCGAAGAGCCGGTAAAAATTGAATGAGACCGTTTAACGGCAGATTCAGTGCCTCGACGCTTCTTTTCCGTCGTCCGCAGACCAACACAGACTCGCACACAGACACACACGTGTTGACGGACACAATCGCGCGAGGCGCACGCGCGAGTATTGTATAGATTCCCATTCATTAAATTCAAATATGGCCTGTCTCACTCTCTAAACAGGTTTTACGCACGTAAAGTTGCGGGAAAGCATTATTTCTCGATTACATATAGCGCCGCCGCGGTATTATCGCGAATTCGTCCGCATGACAGCACTTGGCGGGCACGTGTGCGACTTTTTTTTCTCGCTCGCGCGGTATTCTAAATATTTGAGCGCCGGTGGGTTCAGCGTACTATACCAGTTATTAATAGTATACGCTTTTCTTTGGATTTTTGTTTTACAATGGAGACTCGCGCGCGCGCGCTCCATTGTGTTTTTCTTTTTTGTGCTCGATGTTGAATGAAGTCGCGGCTAATGGGATAAGCACTGTTTGTAAACACGGCGCTTGTTATACATAGTTGCAGGTGTGCTTGATATACAATTGTAATATGAATGAGAGTAGCTGTCTCCGAGCAAAGAGTTGGGAATAGATTTAATTGAATTTTACCGGCAAGAGTGTAAAGAAAGTCTGCTCTTTTCTATTGTGCCAGTCGTTAATTGCTCGTCTCTGACGTTCTTTCAAAGTGTTTACAAACATTGAACGCCCGATCAATGAATTTTCGTGAATTTCCATTCTAGTGAAACTACGCAAACGTCTGTGTTTGAATTAGCGTATATGGAAAGAGCAGTTTTCATTAGAAACTTGACACTTGTGAATACAGTTCGACCTTTGGCTTCGTGCGTGTGAATTAATTACACGTCTAGATAAATCGAGTCTAAAATACTAGCAAAGATGCGCGCTCACGTCGATTTGAATAACGAAAAGTGGAAAACGAGGCCACAGGCGAATATTCATGTCTTTATTATCCAAAGCAGCAGTCAGGACGCAAGTAGGACTCGAGAGGGTGATGCACTTTGTTGTAACTTTCTCTATTCCGAGCTTCGATCTGTTTTCCATATTCGACTCCTTCATTGAACATTAATTTTTTTCAAAATCCCCTCATACTCGCAGCGAGCACATTCACGTACCAAGTCGCAAGAGTGTTCGCCGGTCTCTCGAGCGTCAGCAGAGCGTTAATTACGCGCGTCAGGCTACAAGTGCATCATCGTATAGTCGCGAAACGATAATTAATTGGACGCGCGCACATCGGAGCATCGGTTAATCGCTGCTTGCGCGCTCGCGGCTTATTCACTCGGAAGAGTCTAAAGCTCGTGTTCGGCATTATGTCGACGACAACGCTTTCCCCCCCTGGTGTATTATATATGAATATATATGCGATATCGCTGACTTTTCTCGGCTGTATACGACGGCTTTTCTTGCGGAGAGAGTTTGCACAGCGCACACTCGGCTCTCTTAATTGGAGGGATGTAAGTCAGCTGCATGAAGGACTCGAGCGCGACTCAGTCGCTTTTGCAGCGAGAATGAGGCATGAAATTATGTCATGTGCTCGCGGGGGACACAATATAATTGGATATGCTATACTACTGCAGGTTAAATGCTTTTCTTCTCGATTTATCTCGACGCAGCCTCTTGTCGCTGACTTTTCTATATGGTGACTCTCGTGATGCTCCGCGCTGTATGTATGCGATGGTTTTTCTGAATTTAATTCGTAAATGGAGTCCGTAATGTACGTCGAGGGCTCGTCGTCATTATGCGCATAATGGTTACACGGCAAGAATGAATAAGCAGTGCGTTTAATAAGCAGAGTCATTTCGCTCTTGAAAAAAGTAGTATACTATAAATTTTCAAATGGAAAAGGAAAATTTGTTAGCGCATGTCCGACAGTTATACGAGAAGTTGTCGCGCGCGCTCGCGAAAACAGCGGAGTAACATCCCGAGTGAATGCGAGAAAAACGAAGCAGCGGAGGAAGAAGTAGCAGCAGTAGCAGAAAGAGAGAGAGAGAGAGGAGGAGGAATAAAGAAAAGAGTACTCGGGTTTAAGTGCGCGTACAGCCGAAGCCAAATCGCTCGAGAGCCACCGCAGCGTAGGCGGCCGCCCATCTACGTACGAATTGCAGTCAGGCCGTCGCGTTGGCTGAGAGCCAATTGCAAAATGTAAATAGGCGAAGTCGGGGAAGGAAAGAGAAAATCGGAGAGTCCTCTCCGCCGCGAGAACGAGCTTGAAAAAGGAGAGAGCGAGAGAGATAGAGAGGAACAGGGAGAGAAAGAGAGAGAGAGAGAGAGTCCTCCACTCGGGCTGTTTGCATTTAATTTATGACGTTGCATAATTAGCCGGACGATAGGCGAAACTTCACTTTCCTCGCACGCCTGTTTACACTGCTCAGACGACGACGATTTGCTCACTTTTACACCGGAGCTGGTAGCTGCTGCTGCTGCTTTTCCGTTATAAGGGAGCGAAGCGGCTCTTGGACGATTCGATGAATAATGGATATTCTGCGCCGAGAGACTCTGTCTCTTTTCTTTTGATTTCAATGTCTGGCTAGTGCTTTTTTTCTGCACTTTATGAATAAAGCGTCTTCTTTTTTTCCCCTTTCTACTTGTTGAACCGCGTATGTCTCAGCTTTGTTTATTTCAATGCGATATGGCGAAATCGTTAAAACATCCATATACTAATTAAGGGTCCCAATCGCGGCGAAGCGCGCAATTACTCGCACATATCGTATACATAATCATTACACTGCGCGAGAGCTGGCTTAAAGCTCATCATTACCCGAGCCCAGTCATAAAACAACCGCAGCCAGCTCCCACCAGACGACGACGACGTCGAGGGTATACACATATATACGAAGCTGGCGAAAAAAAGGCCAGCACAACGTCGTTTACAGCCTCTATTTTTAATTAAAACGACAAAACGCTGATTTACCGATTTACCGATGATCCGTCGGTCGAGCATTATTATGCCGGCGCTGCACAACAGCCGGCGTCCGCAGCATCTCAGCTCACACACACACACACACACATGAGGAGGACGAGGAGAGAGACAGGAGAGAGGCGTTGCAGAGGCACGCACACAGACACCCGCTGACTAATTGGGTACGCGCTAACGATCGCCCGGTAAAACAATGGCCGGCCCATAAATCCTGCGCGCGGCCGGCGCCCGACTCCCTCTGTGTGCGTGTGTGTGCTATACCTATACCTATGTCTGCTGTGTGTGGCTGCATCGCATTTCTGCGGTTCTCTGCTCTGTGCATAGTGTGTAGATATGGGTTCGTCGTTGCCGAGGTGTCTCCGAAGCGACGAGACGACACGAAATTTGAGGAGGTTGTGCAAACTTCAGTCCTATCCGAGACCGATCTCGCTGGTTGTTTCTCCAAATATTAGGGGCTGTACTCTTTCTTCGCTCTGCTGCTGCTGCTGCTGTGGATTCGAAGGGTTTTAGGAAAGTTGCGTAGAAAGTTATGACTGTTGGCGTGTTTTGAATATTCACCGAAACTGGCTGAAAGTATTTGTGCGCCACCCGCTGCTTGCTGTTGTAACAATTATTTAATGAGCGTCAGACAACTAGCACGTGTGTAGCAGTTGCTATTTTAAGGTCCGACCTCTCCTGCTCCACGTCTTTATCGCGTAATTATAGGCTATTCCGCGGTTTGTAATTTCTGATCTTCAGATTGTTCTACAATGAATTTGAATAATTGACGTCAACACGCCTTTCCGATATTATCTCTCTCTTGTCATCTCGGGCAATTATTATTTATTACCGCATTTTAAAAAAATTTATTCTTATACCTATATTAAAACGCACTCTCCAAGCCCATACACACCGCGATCAATGTAATTACGCTATCATCGACTTAGTCACGAGAGAGTATTTTCTGGTCACGGTAGAGAGCTGCTGCTGCTGCTCGGGGATATGATCGTGCATCCCTTAGGGGAGGTGAGGAATATAATTGATTAAGGAATGGCGTGCAAATGGATTCAATTTCTCACACACTCCGAGAGAGCTAAGCTCAATATTTTAGGCCCCGCGCGTTGTCAAATTGATCGCGCATCTTAAAATGATTAATGATCCGGCGTTTAATTTGTTTTGGTAAAACAGAGGAACGATCATTAGGCTTTATTGCCCTATGGATTTAATACAAACTGCGCTGCTATCGAACGAAATTTCTACAATCAATACGACGGCCGGCATCTATTAATAATTTATGTACAGCTAATAGTACACCATATGTGTGTATTGTATCAAGGATAAGATCTTCCAACAGCTGAGCGAGATATCAAAGAGGAAGTGCAGGTGGAACGAGGCTGTAATCCACACCAGAGTCGGTATACACACACAAGGAAGAGCCGAGAGAACCGCAGGTCGCATTAGTCTGTAGTATAGTAGCCTTCGGCCGGACCTCGTAGTGTCGCGCGCCCACACACGGGAAATCCGAGACGACGAATGTTACCTCCGATGGGTCAACGCACTCTTGCTTTTCCGAGAGCACACATCCCCTGATGCTAGAGACGCGTGTCGCGCGACTCGTACACACTTATCGGGGGCTCGTAGCAGGTTCACCGGAAACGCCGATGCGTTTCGAGTGTCGTCCCTTCCGTCTCACGTTTTCGTGTTATTGGTATAGGGCCTGTGTACGCAGAAAAGAAGAGAATAGAAAGGGAACGTGCTATACGTGTGACGTGTGCCTTCGGGGAAGTGTATATATGTATATATTATTATATGCGTGCTCGCGTCGATCGGAAATGTTACGAGAGCCACGTGCCGCTGATTTCTTTGCATGAGATTATTCTCGAGATTTTCTGGTGGTCTTTGTTCTTCTTCTTCTTCTTCTTCGTCTTCACTTCGTGCAGCGGTTGCCGCGGCTAATGGCACTGCGTGCGCATTAAACGCTGATGGAATGGGGATTGAGCTGATGAGCCGTTCATTAATTTTAATATGTGCTCCGAGGCACGTGGATGAAAAATTACAGATTGTGATCAGAAACATGCCTCTCTATATGCATTAGAGACGCTGAACATTAATTCGTTATGTTTTGCTTATTGAACTGTCGCAATAACCGGCGCATTTTACGCATGACGAAAAAAATAGCTCGCGTCATCGAACCGCGAAACGTCAATATATCGCCGCGCTGCCGAACGCTGCCGAATCATCACACACCCCTTAGAGACCGCAATGACACCGATACTCCCAACAACAACAACAAAAAGAAAACACTCGTCAACAAACCCAAAAAAAGAAAACTCGCGAAAAAAAGAGAGAGAGAATTACCCTCGCATCGTCCATCATCTCAGCGCTGCTCATCCAGCTTTTTCATCCTGGCGGGAATTTCATAGAATCCGAAATTAAAAATGATCGTCTTCTCTCCAGCATGACACGTGACTTTTCGTGCATCTCCCCCCTCTCCAGGCATCGATTATACGCGTGACCAGGAGGCGCTGCTGCTGCTGCATGTACAGAGAGCCCAAAACGATGACTCAACGACGTCACGATCGGCCGAGGTGTTAACTGCCCAGTCACGATGCAAGTGTTCGGGGACCAGAGTTCTCTCTTTCTCTCTCTATAGGTACAGAGCCTCGGCTCGAATTTTCGAACGTGCCGAGGATCTGTTATGCACGTACACGTATACACTGCGAGTGTATCGGGTAAAGGGGGAAGAGCTATATGCCTTTTGCATAAGCGCGACACACACGAGGTTATTCGGAAATTTCGAAGGAGAGGCGCTCGTCATATTGGCCAGGTTATTGACGTTCCTCGGCTGCAGGCTTCTCTCTCCTTTGTCGTTGTGGTGCGTATAATAATGCACGCGTGCGTATACGAGGTTCATCGTTTTTACCGTTGTCTGTATGGAGAGCTTTTGTCATCGAGGACCCTTCGGTAATTACTTGCTCGATTTTTCACAGTGTTGACAGTTTTGAGCTTCATTTGATTTTTTTTGCGTCGGATTTACCTGCGAAAGTGTTTGTAAAACAGGTAAACAATATGTTTGTGTACAGACTTCGGGACTGACTTAGCATAGAAGACTTACTCTTCCTCCGGCCAGATATATCTCATCCCTTATCCTATCGGTACACAAGGGACACCTCGGCTGTTGTGGTTGACATCGCGTCGGTTCTCGTCTTTATCTCACCCGATCTGTGAGGGCCGCAGGTACCGATTGGCGTTTTGGGTGGGCCAAGAGCTGCTGCATATTCTTCATGCAAATCGTATGATACACGATGCAGGAAGAAACTTGCGATCGTGTTGGGAATTAAACTGCGTGTATGTAATGCTTACACACGATGCCTTGTATTATGATTGACATTTATGATCTGCCTTCCGACGAATCATTAAAAGTTAGCCAGAAATTTTTTTAATTATTTGCCCTCAAGACAGCCGATAACTGCCCACCCACACCCCCATAGATTTTCCTGGAAACCCACTCGATTCCACCCCTCTGTCTCCTCTTTCCGCTTTCCTCATAATGCACGTGTGCGTGTCCCCTCATAATTCGACTGCGTGTCATGACTGCCCGATCACGCTTTTTCTCTCGATTTTCATTTTTTTCTTTCAAAGCCGCACGTAATGCGCGAACACGGCGGTCGTCGTGTCGTGGCGCGCGCCGGTCCGGCTCATGCTTCCGGGATCGCGAGCGTTTTTATGCCTTTACGACTGGACGACACGTCCATGATTGGAGGAAGGGAGGCCTGCAGTGACGTAATTTTACGGGGGAGACGACGCTGGAAAACAAAGAAAATTTTGTTTTGCTTGCTTGGAAAGGATATAATTGTTGAGAGAAGCTTCTGAGGCATTTTATATTAAAATTTTCTTCTACCTTTTCTGTTTCAGGTGAGTATCTGGCCTTCCAGTAGCACGTATACGGGTAACGTAACGCCTATGTTATAACTATCATGTACAAAGTAGAGGCTCCTATTTTTCTGGCTTCCAAACCAATCCGGCGTCGAGCCGCAGGTGGCTCTCCGCGCCATAAATTAATCAGAAGACAGCAATTATGCAAGCTCGCAGATTCGCCCGACTGCAGTAGTGTGTAGAGTACACCTCTCGCGGGGCGAGGACGCGCCGTCCGCGTATATATAAGCACACACACACGCACGCATTGTGCACACCGAGCCTCTCCCATGTGTCAGAAGCGGAGACACGGTGGGTGCCTCCGGTGTCGCCGGCTCGTACTCGGGCACCGTGACCGCTCGCGGCAGTAGACCCTCCCGGGAATGTCCGACTTTGCGGAAAACACGGGCCTTTTTTCGATTGTTACGCCGAGCCGATTTAAATTGCCTGTGCTCGCGGCGGCTAAACGCGACGCGCTCGTCACGTTTCATCGACTCGGTAGATGAGAGCGTTTTGCGTCGTTGGCTTTTCTTTTGTTTCCAGCTTGTTGCCCGATTTCGGTGAGTCTAATACGCGTAGCTATAATTGCAAACAATTTTCGATTGGCACATCGATGCCGACGGCTTTATTGGCCTCGAAATGGAAAGTGCGCAAATGTGCAGTGTATATCTGTATACCTCTATACTTACGCGCGTGTAACTGGACCTCCTGTGTCGTGTTCTCCGGGAAACGGAATATGCGATCCGCCGAGGCGGTTTTGTGTACTCGCGTGATACGTGTGTATAGGTATGCGACGTTTCCGTGTGCGCGCGCATCTAAGCGCCGGCGGTGCAACTGTTGTTGCGTTTCTGGGAAATAGATGCATCGTCTGGCTTGCACTTTTTACGAAAGTTCGCGTAAAGTAATCGAGCTTTTCCTTCGCACATTTCTCGCAAATAATAACAATACACCGTCGGTGTCATTATCAGCGCACTACATTCAGCAGCTCGTCGCTAAAAACGACTGTTATATATATAGACAACGAGGCAAAAAAGCATCAGCCTCTCGCGCAAATAGAGAGCCTGTACCAACTTTGTCCGCGGAATTTCGCCACGGAAAATCTTCGAATACGAGACGGAATAAGCCAGCGCCGCCGCCGCCGCGGGCCGTTTAGCTATATATACATACATATAGCTGCTCCTGCTTTCCGCGCCGACTATAAATTCATAAACTACGACTTCGAAACTCTCGACGGCGACGCGCGCGCTCTCGCAAACTTCCTACGGTTACCTTGCCTCCAGGTCTCTCTCTCGCTCTCTTCGGAGCTATACAGCTTGTAGGCGAGACGCAACGCGAGGGACGAGGTGGCACAAGTTAGGAGAAGGTGGTGGTGGAGAACGAGAGAGTTGGAGCCTCGATAAATTCGCTAGCAGTTAGTTACAGCAAGAAACTCGGGCTGCGTTCTCTCTCTTGCTCTTCTCGTTTAGTTGGATTTTTTTACTTGACTTTTTGTTTCCGGCTCGCCGGAGTTTGGCGAGCCTTAATTCTGAAAAAATACTTACGCGTTTTTGAAAAGTTTCGTCGACAGGAGCTTGAATTATATTTGGAATTGTGATACTGTGGCGGAGGAAAAGAAGTTTCGAGCCCGCGAATAACGTTTTTTAATATTCCACATTACAGAGCGACTTTATTTTTGAATTAACTTTATGGAAGCCAGCGACTTTTACATCAGCATTTCGAGCTAACGAAATGAAGCTATTTCAAAATCTTCTTCTTACTTTCGTCGCGTCTTTATACTCTTTCGAGTTCCTTGGTCCATCCTCATCTCGTTTTCGACCTTTTTCGCCAGTCTTTGTCTTAATGCATCTTCCTTTTTATCCCTGTCATTTTTCTTCTTGCGTAAAGTCTCTCGCACGAGTGAGACATTATTAAACTATTTTATGTTCTCTCCTCGCGTAAGTTATTTACACTTTAAGTCCTTTTCATATTTTACGTTTGTTGACATGACGAAAATACGTTCGGCGCATCTCTCTTAACTCTTTAAAAAAAAAAGAAAAAAAAAATACGAAACATCCTATAGCCAACAATCAAACGTTGATTGCATTACCGATCGAGAGAACAAGATACCCTTTCATTGTTTACGTGACGCAACGATACCATATCACGTAATCCCACCGCGGCACGTATAAGCTTAATCATCATCGAAAAGAAAAACATCGCGGCAATTAAAATTCCCTCGTTGCCTCTCGATTTAAGAGCCGCACGATCCGGGCACGCGTCCGCGAAGAATCATCCGCGCATATCCGAGAATCATCGCTAATGCATTCAGTCGCGTCGTGGCACGCGACGACGTCGCTTTTCTTGTTCGTCTTCTTCCGAGGAAGACGGCGGCGGCGCGGGTGGCTGATAGCGCGACGCCATGAATATTTCATTCGGGAGCGTCGCGGTGGCTGTGTGTTATAAGGGACTTCCGCCGAGTTTTCCGGGGCGCCTCGTCTTTGAGCCGCGGCGCATGTGGTGGAAGTGGACGTATGTATACATATAAGAGTTTTCAGTCGCGGAGAACGTGGGGAGATTTTTTAGGTTTTATGCTGGGTGGTTTCGTCTCATTGAATATTCAGGATCAGGATTGATGAAAAAATAAAGTGAAAAATCGTCGTGCCATTTCAATAAAGCTCGCGAGCGAATACGATACACATGCAGCACAGTAAAAGGGTATGGCCTCGACGGCTTACTTTGCAGAGAGAGAGAAAACGGTTCGTCGTCGTTCGTAGGTGTTGACTTACTAGCCTCGGCTCGACGTCCAGTTGCAATACCCGCGCGAGCCGAGATTCTCATTTTAGACGCCTTAGCCACGCTTGTAATAAATGGCGAAATTTTTCGAGCACGTCACGCGCACTAACTGTTTTTCGAGGAAACGCCGAGGCAAAGTGTTTCCTGGTAGCGTGTGTGTGCGAGAGAAAGTTGCGTTATCTTGATTAGTGCAATATATTGCATGAATTTTTAAATAAACTATACTGATTAAATTTATTGACAAAGGCTCCACACCTTGAGAGATCGATTAGTAGTAGGTAGTTCCTCTGCGACGTCTCGATCATCACACGCGGAAAGTCGTCGACTGCTCCCGTCTCGTCTCTCGTCTGCAGAATCGAGTTCGAGAGCCGCCGGCGCGCGATCCTATCGCCGTTAATAAAGCCCTGCCTCTCTGCACTGCAGCGACGAGAGTTTCCCTTTCTCTCTCGTATACACACACACACCCACCCACGCCTCTCAGGGACAAGATACAGGCGACTGACGAACGCGTCTCTCGCTCGAAATGTAATTTCCCTGCGCTTTCATTCTCTCTCGCTCTTTAGTGATAATTTTCTCGGCGCTATGGCGAAAGACGTTAAAGTGGCGCATCGCCGACGCCGGAACGCATGCGGCAGAGATAGGCGCCTCGTCGAGTAGTAATTTCCAGGCTGTCACAGCCACCGCGAGCTAGTCTACGTGTGCTCTGCTGCCGCTGCACCTCCTTCTCTCCAACGCTTTTCTTTTATCCGCGAGGTCTCCTCGTTTTGCTTTGTTTTCCGACGCTTTTTTTATCGGAGAGACATTTCTTTTGGTGGCTACGTACTTGATATTTACAACCGCGATTGTTATTATTTTGGGTACTAATAATAAGACAGCAATTGGAAGCGCACATCCAAGCGAATCCAAGTAAGCCGCGTCCAGTTCCACGTAAAAGTTCAAACGCCGGAGCCGAAAAAAAGAGGGCCCGAGTCTAACGAATCGAGAGCTTTCGAATTCTCGAAATCTCGGGGCAGCGCAGCGCAGAAGCAAACGCACTTGGACGTGAACGCGGCTACCGGATTTCATCCCTGACTACACATCATCTCAAATCTCGCTTCTGCATCGACGTCCTCGCTCTTCTTCTTCTTCTTCTTCCTACGCTCGTAGTGGCATCTCCCGCAAGGATCTTCTTTGATTTTCTCTCGGCCTCTTGTTTTCGGCTTCGATTCCGTATTCGTGCCGCGTGTCATGCGGAAAATTAGGGGATGCGCTGGTTCCCTTTTCTTTTTATTTTCTTTCTATGGAAATGAGGGCTCTCTACACCGCTGACGATTCTCAAATACTAATTTTCAATGTTTTCCCTCCGACGCAGTGATTTTTTTATTTTCAAGTATTAAACTAATCCAGCCCTTTGAATTTTCCCCGAAATTTTCTCGTCCGCGCATACACGCTCCGATTTTCATCCTTATCCCCGTTCGATCGATGTATGTATACCTATATAGTCAGCGGCGGTGGGCTATCTCAACTCGACCGGAATACACATCTCGGCGAGTTCTCCGCCGCCGAATCTTGCGCGCGCGGCTCATCCGGCAGCAGCGGCGGCTTACATAAGAGAAGAGCACGGATGCGAGCACAAAAAAGAAGAAAACGAAACCGAGACAGAAATAAGGGAGTGGAGAGCTGCCGACGAGGACTATCCTTCTGTTTCCGTTAGACTGGCCACGTGAGCTCTCCGTAGGATGAGCTCCGGCTTTCCGATCCTTCTCCTCTCTCTCTCCTCTTTCTCTTCTCATATATTCTTATTGCGAGCTTCTGTGCGTCGGATTTTCGATGCTTCGCATATGTAATGATTCTGGGTCGCGAGGTCGAAGGTGAGGAATTAATTTTCGGTGGATATATATAATAAACGTGGGGGAAGGAAAAGAAAAGTGTATTATCACGCTGTGTGCCGGGGCAAGAGTATTAGCTTTAAAAGGCCGACTTCCGCGTTTTGATTGAAACCTCAGACGGCTCGTTTCTTTGCCGTATTGTAGAGGCGGTGAGGAAAAAAGGTGGAGCGGTGAGTAGTGTGTTTTGATTTTTTTGTTGCCAAACAGACGGTTTTTAAAATTGAGGGAAGTCTAATTTATCGACAAAGGCACAGCCGCCGCAGTGATGTTTATCTCTTAAACTGCCGCTAATTTAATTTAATCCAACAATTGGCAAGCGCTGATTTTAATCGCTCGATTCACGCGATGCCTGATGCATGCCATCGTTTCACACAATTCATCCTTACAATATACGTACGTCAATTGAAAGCCGCATTTAATAGATTCAACTTATTTTTAGGTACTCGAAAAATTTGAAATTAAAATCCTGCACGCAAACTGCAGCTCAATGTATGGCGGCTTCTAAAAATACTCGAAAAAGTGGCTTCGATGAAATCGAGACTTAATCGACGCTCACGCGCTGCACGTAGCTACAAACGCACGGCGGAGAGGGTTATTCGCCGCCGTCTGCGTGTCGTCTACGCGGAACAATCGCCATTCACTTGTCATGCTAATCGGCTGCACACGAGCCGACTTCTCTCGCGCGTCTTTGGCTATTGAATTGCCGCGCTCGCGGCCGTCTTTGGCCAAGTTCAAGCTGCACTCGCGCTTTGTCGTCCTCGTCGTCGTCGCTCTTACCCCCGAGGTGGAACTGTGCGAAGAAATTAACGTCCCGTCAGTTTTGACAGTCTGGTGCTCGAGGTGCTGCCTGAGAGTTTCTTTTTGCTCCTATACTCTGCGACGATGATGAGGAGCTCGTTTTCGGTCGTGAGAGTAAGTTTTGTGTTTTGCCTATAGGGTAATTGGTCAGTGTGCTCGACGCTTTTGCGTTTGATGGATTTCCGAGGGTGACTTTTATGATTGACGCGGGCTATTTTCGAGATTGACTTCTATGGGCTGCCTCGAAATATAATGAACACATCACGAATGCAGCCTTAATATTCAACGTGCGTCTGAAAATACGATTCTTTTGTATCGAAAAAAAGTGTATAATATTTATAAGGTATCATCGTGCTGCAGCGAATAAAAGAATATACGCGTATACGTTTACACTCTCATCTCGGACTTGCTTATGAATACTCGGCGCTTAATATAATTGTTCGGGCCAAGACGTTCTCGCCGATACATCTCTTTCGAAAACCCAACACCGCGAGCAATCCCGCAGATATAGACGCAGACAGATCAGCAGAAAGAAAGAAAGAAGGAACCCCCCTCGCCGGTGTGTAATATTGGCTGTGCGCGCGCGTAAACGCGATGCACGCGGGGATATAGCCTAGATTTGATTTCATCCCGAGATTATCGGAAGAGAGAGAGAGAAGAAACGGACCAGTAGCTCACACACAGACACACACACACACACACACACACGTGTGTATGCTCGGGAGACCAGAATCTCGGGGCACGTCTCTCTTCGGGGATCCCGCGTTGATTTCCATACAGGAAGCCCTCGTAACAAGAAACCTCCCTGGCTCCTTTCTTTCTTCCTCGCGCTGCTACCTTTTTTTTCATTCTCCTCATCATCGTCCGCGGGACAGCCAACGTGCGCTACCTATACCTATACTATATATTATATATATACGTGTACCTTCGAGGAGAGAGAGATTTTTCCCCCTCGTGTGTCGAAAAATGACGTGGTTCGTCGTCGTAGCTTGACGAGTCGCTGTTGTTCTGTAATACTGTGTTCTTGCGCTCTCGGGAGATCGCTCTTGTGCAGCCGCACGCGCGTGCTAGCGGCATCGGCCGCCTTTCCACTTGTATTACGCGTCGAATAATAAACGTGTTTTCGTACTTTGTTGGCAATTGTGACTGATTGCGCCTAGTCGTTTGACATGTTTTTCCTGTCGTTTTTGTGGCTGATGCTCGCTGTGCGGTACGATCTTTTAATGATGCGAATACCAGTTCACTATATTTTATAGCAAGACCTTTTTTTGTTATTCAGCGATTTATTACCAAAATAAGAACGGAATGCGCCTTTGAATTATTTTTTTAAAGAGAGGAATACTCGTAGACCGTTTAAAGTCATAAACGAATACAAATCGCTAACTCATACTCCCCGTTTGCAGCACCTGTTACACTCAAATAATCTCCAAAAGTAGCCAACTTAGCGCGGCAACCAAGCGAATCCTTTGTTTCGTCTGTGGCTCTTAACTCTCGAAAATCTTGATCTGTCATTCGCCTGCATAAAGGAGCGCTGGAGAACAAACGATTATGCAAATAAAATTTCACCTGCGCACGCGCAGCCCCTATACACCACTTGGCTGTTATTCATTAACAAACAATCGATGATACCTGCCGTGACTACTACATAATACTTTCCAGCCATCACTGCCTCTATACCATATTGTGTAGCAAAGGAAAAGTGCGTCCGGGGGGGAAAAGCCGCTTCTTTATGTGGCGCGGCACACATCAGTAGTTAGTAGCTCAAAAGTCGTACCCCCCGAAAAACTTGTCTCGCGCGGTTCCGCTTTTCTTTGTGCGATGTCGTCGCTCGTCGCGCGCGGATCGTTAGAAAATGCTCCGGAGAGAGTGTCTAATCCCCCCCTTTTGGAGAGGGACGGACGAGGCATCAGGAAAAAAAAGATGATGTGGAATTTCGCATGTATGAGACACGACACACACACACAGTCGATTCGTTCGGGCGCCCTTTTACAATGACGTCGGTCATTGTCGTTGTATGTTGTATACTTGTATATATGTACGAGCGCGTGGTTCGTGCTCTCTGCGCGTGCGCCACTCGAGGATGTATATATAGGTACCGGTGAAGCTGGTGCAGCGCTGGCTCGTTCGTATATATAATATGGAGCATTTCCCTTTTATGGGCTACCATCAAGTGGGGTAATTTCGGTTCTTAAGGACGACATTAGCTGTATATAATACGTGTTAGAAATTATTATATGAATTTTATGCGGCTACTTAAACTTTCTTTAATACTCGTGGTGTTGAGTGCACACTTTGAAACAAAAATGAGCAATACGCTTCATGGTTTTTCTTTTTCCCGTCATTTCGTAATGATAGCCTGCTGCGCGTCATTTCTTTGAACAATATTGGAATAACATCCAGCGATTATTTGGCTAAATACAATGATTTGCGGAGATCGCGTATACCAATAATTTCTGCATACGTTATATTATATATTATCGAGTACGGAATACTGCATGAATACAGGCGTTCGCAAATCCGGGACAGGAAAAAAAGGAAGGAGAGAAAAAGAGAGGGAGAGACTCCGTCTGGTTTTTTCTTTCTCTTTTCCTGCTACTCTCGTTCGGTCGATCCCTCATTCCGTCTACGTGAGCTTTCGAGGGTTCTCATGTACATATTGCCACGAGACTCTGCGGTGTTTCATATTTGCGCAGTTTTCTGTGATTAATGTAGTCATGCCCGTTTCACGGTTTTTACGCGGCGCAAAGGAAAAACGCCTGTAATGGTCCTGTAAGTGACTGCGTGTTTTTTTTTTCATCGTTGTTATTATTATTCACGAGGGACCTTTTTCGACGCTTGATATCGATACAGCATTTACGATAGAGTAATATTGTGCTGGTTTACACCGAGGGGAGCCGCTTAATGGAGTGCACACATACGTTTTGTCTTATAAAAGTCAAGTCTCGAGAGATCAAAAAATTTATTGAAATCTGCTGTGCGGAAAATGAATGATCATTATTGCTATGAAGAAAAAAAAGAAACGATTAATCCTCATTTGAATAATCATGCAATTTGTTTGCGCGAACGCGCATGCGGGGACACTAATTGCTCGTGGGGGGTCGAGCACTTGAATTTTTCTAATCAATTATTAAAAGCGCCGCAAAAAATTTCGCAGTCTGTCGATCTCGAGGCGGGCAGCACAATGCGCGAAATTAAGCATCGCCCGCCCATGTTACACCGCGGTAATAAACACATTATGCCGCGCAATAAAACGCTTCTCTCTCGGCGGTGGTGCTCATTACAAACAATGTCCGCGCTCATCGACTTAGCACGCCCCGCTCTAATACGCACTGTATCCCCTGCGTAGTACGGTCGCACGCAATTTTTCTCCTCCGACATATACATACATACGTGTATATCCCGCCCCACATAAGTCGGTATATATCGAGCTTATCCGGATGACATCTGGGAGCGAAAAATTAAAATGTAGCCCATCAACCTGAGATTTTGAAAAATCGAGCTAGATGAGGAAACAAAAAGGATTTACACGCGGAAAGGAGGCGAGTGTATACGCGCGCGCGCGCGCGACGCGAGAGCAGACAAAGAGACTCGTGGAATATATGTATAGGAGGGGACGCTATCGGCAGGGTGGAGAACCAGGCCGCCCAGGTGCACTCGAGAGAGAGACCGAGGAAACAGGGGCGAGAGAGAGAGTTTAGCTAGGCTAGGCTCCCCCCTTCGCTTCTGCGCACTCGTCCCCCTAGTTCCAGCTCTCTCTGTCGTGCTCCCGTTTTCTCTTTGAGGCTTCCGAATGCTGGATATCGACGAAATTCGTAATTGAATGAATGATAAATTTTCGAGTTATTACAGCTTGTCGGAATCCTGATGTTCTGCTGGGCTCTCGGCACTTGCTTCTCGCTGGCCTTGAAAGATTTTATCGCTTTTTTCGCTGTCGTGTGGAGGCTGTAAGCTTATCGAGTTGCAGTCGGTTGAGATTTTTCCTCGCAAAAACGACGCAGTTTGTCTGTATTTTCAGAGCTGAAAAGTAAAGCCCATCGTGAACTCGATCCTCGACAAGTTAGTTCCGGTTTTTCTCAATTTGCCAGATCTCGAGCATCCCCAAATTAACCGTGCCACTCAAGGAAAATATTTGCTCGAGTCGACCCCACAAAACGATAAACATGCAGATACAATCGAGGGAAGCAGCAGAAAAAGAAGAGTAACCGATCTGCAGTATAGCTCTAAATCTCCGCGACAAGTGGCCTCCGCACGCATCGGCGGATGAATCGGCAAACACGCAGCGCAACAGTTCCCAAAGTATCTTTCTCTCTCACTCTCTCACCGTATGTATGCCATACAGGCAATCCGATTCAAATCACCGAACTCGCAGCACCGATTCGATTCGTTCCGCGACGCGGCGGCAGCGACAACAACGACGACGCCGCGAAAAAACTCGAAATATTCATCATCCACGAATTTGCCTGGTATATACCTATAGTATGCTCTACAACGATGCTCTGTGTGAATCCCCCTTGCTCTCGGCTGCCGATTCTCTCCCCTCGCGCAGGGGCCCGCAGCAGGAGGGTGCGGACCCCGAACGCGCACTGGGACAGCCGGAGGGGGGGCAACGGCTACCTGAGGTGTCCCGAGCCGGGATCCCTTCTCTCTCTTTCTCTCTCTTGCTCTGGCCGGGCGCCCAACTGTCTACGCCGTTGCGCTGCTGCTGCTGATGCTGCAGCAGCAGCGAGTCTCTCTCTAGCCGGGTTTTCGAGCTCCGAGTTTCTCCGCGCTGCTCTTCCTTTTTTTCTTTCTCTCTCGTTCGCTCGTGGCGAACCCGCTTTATTGCTCGCTGGATATACCGCGCGCTCCTCTTAGTCTGCTGGTGCTTCGTTGTTATTTTTTTGGGGCGAGAGTACGAGAGAAGGAGGAAGCTTCTCTCTTTTCGGTACTGGTTGCGTCGGCGGCTGTCGGAGGAAGGAGGACGATCTTGGGAGGAAGGGAGATGGAGAGAGACTCGACGAAATGCCGCGGAATTACTACCCTTACCTGGTGGCTACCGTTCAGTGGTGCTCAATTCTTGTGAGATGCTTTGAATTTCGTCAGGTTCTCCTGAACTTGGGTATATTTGGAATGATTGATGGATCGCTGCTGTACTTTTATGTGGCAACATTGGTTGGTATTTACATCGAAGGCAGGTTGCATATTGTAAAAAGTCGCTGCAGAGAGTACTCGTTGATTATAAATGCGTTTATTGGTAGTACAATTTACATATGAATAACTTAGAGAAAAAAAAATTAAGCACAATAACTTAGCGCGCAAGATGATGCATAAACACTTAACAACTAAATACCTATGTGATAACTACCATGTAACAACAGAGCATTCAAGGTCTATTAGCATTTAAATGCTTGAATGTATCGTAATCAAACATTTTAGCGTCGAGAGTGAATAATTTAGCTTAAATAATTGAGATTTTGATATCACCACTTGTATAAGGAATACCGTTTGCGTGAAAATAATTCAACGTATTACGTAAGCGCATCCTTTGTCTCTCTGCTCATCAGATCTTAGAAACTTCCAGGCTGTTTAATAATACGCAAAATCTGTAAAACAGAAAAATGGGAAATTTAAATGTTCTGTGAATGCTAAACTAAAATTTTGACATAGGTTGATTTAACTTGTTCTCGACTTTTTCATATACACGAGAACTCGGCATGTTAACTTGAAAAAATTAGTAGAAATAGGCGATATTTTTTTGAGTTGTACCTACTAGAATTTATTTTAGTTTTTCTTCTCGTATATATTTGTAGGATGACATCCGCCCAAAAATGCATCGCTGCCACGGGTACATCTAAGGTGAACATCTGTTAATTGATGTCTGCCATCCGGATTATCTGGTTTTTTGGAGTCCGATGTTGGCTTCTCCGTTGTCGTCGGTTTCTGCGTAGTTGTACTTGTTACCACATCTGGCAAATTTTTCAGAAAAATCTCAGGCTGAGATGGTGGAACCACAGGAATTTCATAATAATTTTTCGTATCCTCCTTATGTTCCTTCGAATCCTGCCCAGTTAAGAAACCAGTGATTGTGTTCTTCACAACCTTCGCGTCCTCTTGCACCGCTTGACCAACCTTCACCGTTTTATGGCCAATATCTTCCGTCACCTTGCCGAAAACTTCGATGAGTCCGAATGCCTTGCACTCGGTCAGCTGCCACGTGGCCGCCAGAAGGACCAAAGTCGTTATGACGCACTTGTTCATGTTGACCCAACCCTTCTTGTGATTTTCAAAGTCCAAGCTTGTCGTACAAGGAAGTTGAGAGAGTTGATGCTCAGGACAGAATGAAGCGTACGCCGCGGTCGCCAAATTTATACTGAAGCTGCGGAGACGATTAGGATTTTACGCATGCGTCAGGCGACATTCCGGATAAAACGCTTCGCTCTGTACGGACAAACTGGTTTTGAATCGTTATCGGTAAATGGATTAATGCCCCGGCCACGAGCTCGATTATTATTTTTTTTTTATTTTTTTCGAAATGCTGAGCGCCAAATTTTACAGCGTTTTTTGCGTCGTGATCCGAGAATCGCGTTGGTTTCCTTTGTGATGAGTCCGATCGGTATAATGAACTTGAATTCACTTATACATAAAATGCGGAGGAAGATTCGGGAGCTAAAAATTTTAAGGGGTAGTTGTTTGCAATGAAAAATATATCGATATCGTTTATTTTGCAGTTTATGAAGTTAATTTGATATTAAGAATAATTAACCTTTTACAAAAATAGTTTAACGAATTAGATTTCAGGAATAAACATGTCTTATGTTTAGACCATCTGAAGATTTTCTCAAACTATTTAGCAATGTTTGGTATTTGATACTTGGTACAAAGTTTTAGAGTCTTATATTTTCACTTTAGTTGGCCCACATACCCAGTCTGGCAAACCTGTAACGAGACCTTGCATGATCGAAATTTTATTGCATATATTTTTGTTTTCATAATTGTTATATTTTAATCAGATGCTGGAAACATTTTGTTTATTTTTTTGAATATTAATCTGAGTATAAATATAAAAAACCTCTTCTCTCGATAAACACATATAAAAAGTCGAAACCAAGAAATTTCCTCTCAGTATCTAAAATAAAACGCATCGCGTTGAATAAAAAGCTCGTAAAAATCGACATCATTGTAAACAAATCATTCAAAATACCCAGAAGCGAAAAGTCGAGTTCATTGATTTGACTTTAGCATCGATCGCGATAGTCTAACAGCCTGCGGCTAATCGTCAAAAAGCATAATCTACCAATCACGTAAGCCAAAAATTATCCTGAGCAATCGATGAATTTAGATCCAGTTTTTTTAAATATTTTAATTTTTAGAACTTATAATTTCAACGTTCGTAAAACACCTCCTCAAAAATCTGTAAATCGCAAGTTTGATTTAAACAAATTTGTAAGCATTCAAAACTTTTCTTTACACTCTATCAATTAAGACTACCGGTTTATTGTTTGAATCCATGCGCTTTGGAATCCAACGAATTTCCAGCCAGAAACACACGGTTAAAGATAAAGAAAAACAAGCGGAAGAAGGTCGACTTTGCTATACTGCTGCCTCCGATTCATGCATAAGGCTATAGGCGTCTCGACAAACATCGAGGAGCCGAGCCTTGTCAGCCAGCGCAGCAGCAGCCGAGTTAACCTCGCCGCCAGAAAGAGAGAGAGGGAGAGAGAGATCGTCTCTACTCGTGTAAACGTCGCGCTACCGGTGTTACGAAACCAAGCAAGGTCTAGGGATATACACAGCAGCGGAATCCTCTCCTCTGTTTTCCGAGTTAATATTTGAACAGAGCGTGTGTATAACGTGCGAGCGCGCGCCTGGCTCCACGTCGACGTTTATCTACCTGGACGTCGGCCCGGTAAAACGATATCGGAGATGTAGCCCTTTTTTCGTACCTTACCCTTTTTTTCTCTCTCGACTGTGTGTGCGTGTGCGTTCACTTGCCTAGTTTTGACGATTTTTTTTTAAGAAAGCGATTTTTCGGAGCCAGTGTTTGGCAATGGGCTTTGGGTCGCACGATCTTAGAGTAAACAGAGCTGGTGCGTTCTTTTTTATTCATATGTACACTGTTTGAAAAATGGTCCGAGCCGCGTATTGTGTATAATGTTGAACAATTACTTATCTCTATTAATCGATGAATCCGGTGCGTCTGCAGGCGAAATGGATTTTCCCGCGAGATCCGAACGGTGATAAATCTCGTCCGTGTATTAGCACGTCGTGTACATTATACGATAAAGCGTATTTGTAGATATGACGTCATTAATCAAATCATTTTTTGCGATTCCGACTAGATTGCTTTGCATATTTATAATGACTCAAGCATTTTCGCCTCGAATCATCCAAGCCTATACGAACTTGCCTGAAAAACAACAAGCTCTTGCCGAAATTCCGACGAAATTAAACCGCAACGGTCAGTCCCCCCTGCATATATAGCGCTGCCGTCACCGCGAGAGAAAACTATATCTCGGCCAAATCGTTTACTCAGCTAATAGTCTTAACGCCGGACTCGGCGGCGCCCCGTCTCGTAATACCCGCAGAATCCCGGTCTCGCGCCTTAGGATTAACCGGAGCTCCTGCTACCGGGAAGGTGAAAGAAAAATAATAATTTTCGCGCGCGGGGACGCGTGGCCCGAGGAAACTATATATAGGTATACGGGTCGAGCTGCTCTGAATGGGGAGATTAGGCCGATCCCGTAGGATCGGCGCCTTTCTTCCTCGAGATTATGCGACCGGTCAGCCGAGTAAAGATTTCCGAGGGGCCGCGCGCGCGCGAGAATACTTACGCGACATGGATTTTTCGCTTTGTTCGACTACTATATACAGAAGGAGAGAGGATCTCTCACTGCAGCGAAGGAGGTTTTACATTTTTTCCACTGTTTGAAAATTGGGTTGATCGTCGTCCCTTCTAAAATCGCTGAGGATTTTCACCGCTACGAGAGGCATTAATTTTTTAACGAAATTTTGCACGACGAGATGGCACTTGAATCCCACGCGTCGTGGGAATTTTCGTTTTCGAAGGCAAAATATTGGATGAGAGTTTTTTAGACGCACGATTTCATCTCTCTCACGAAAATTGAGAGTGCAAAGAGTAAAAATTGTGGTGTCAATATTGCCTCTGAAAGTTACACTACTAGTGTTGTCCCAACGCTGTACTCGTAGAAAAGCGTATCCTAATTCTCACAGCAATTTAGCAGCTAATTGCTTTCGCGCGGCGCGCGTGCACAATCGATATTTTTAAAATACGCATCAGCCGTCGTTTTTAAAAGATACCAGAGTGAAGAAACACTTTCTCGGGAATCCTTGCCCGTGACCTCTGGAATATACTTTAAACCCGTATGGCCATAAAAAAAAGATTTCTACTGATTTGCGTCTTCAGCTCCTCCCATTCGCACAGCTTCCTTGAACTCATCTAATCAAATCCAGCCAAATTCACTCATCCTCGAAACAACCTTGCTACCGATATCCAGCGACCGGTCGCTTCCAACAAACTAAAAAAGAAGTCCCGCTGACGGATGGCACAGGCGGCGAATTATGGAATTCCTCCTCTAGAATGTGCAGTAGCCTATAAATCAGCGCTCGTCTATAAAGGCAATAAAACCCGAAAACTATTAAAAAAAAAGAAAGACTAAAAAGATCGCGAGAGGAGGAAGAGGGAGAGAGAGAACGAGAAAAAAGGAACAAAGGAAAAACTGGCCGGCGTGATCGGCTTCGGTTACGAGGAGACACGCTCGGAACGAAAACGGGAGACAGCGAGAGCGAGGGAGAGAGAGAGAGAGAGACGTGCGCCTTATACACGCGGATATATGGAGCGAGCGCAAGAGTCGTGCGGTTTTGTGAGTCGTCACGCATCGAGAATCCTTCGAAATCGACGAATCGTGCGAGCGCACGAAACTACGGAATTTCGTGCGAGGTGCGCGCGCGCGCGAGTAAAAAAGGTCGACGCGCCTGCGCTCACGAAAATATTACTAATTTATGATAATTTACTAGACTGCGGCTGCTGCTGCTGCGAAAGTGAGAGAAAGAGACCAAAGCGACTGTACATATATATACACACTGCTGCATCGCGCCTCTCGGAAATTTCTAGTTTCTCTGCAGCACTGCTATTTATACACGCGACTGCATATAATAATGATAATTGCGAGTGGACTGTGTTTTCGTTTTTACGGACAGCGGAGAGAGAGAAAGAGAGGGAGAGAGAAGTGCACACCTCGTCCGAGAGGCGCTTTTTATGAAATACGCCGGACCGATGGGCGTTCGCGCGTGGATAATTCCACCGGCCGTATAGTTTGGCATAAAGTTTTTTAAGTTATGCGACGGGACTTGCGCGCGACGATAAAGAGCCGAGTTTGTTGTATCTGCGCGTGTTAATGTATACGCGACGCGCGGAGCTCTCGTTGTTTTTGCTAAATTAATTTTGCGGTTATTTATAATTGTATTCCGTAGACCTACTTAAAAAAAAGAAAAAGTTACGGTTTGTTCCTTACTTCTGAAAAGTAGCGTCGTAATTTAAAGAGCGCTCGTAAATATCAATCCGCTGATTGTTTGACGACGATGCATTTGGCTCGCAGTTTAAAAAGCATGTTCATTCATAAAAATTTCATATATACCATATATCTTCGGTAGTTATCAATAATACACCAACTGCATAAATAAAGAAAAATAAGAAGTGCACAATATCCGCGTCACGAGGCGCGTTAATTGATTTTTCATATTCGAATACATGCATAAATTATTTATAAACGCGGAGCGCGCAGTTCACCGGAACGCGAGAGGAAGAAAGCGCATATAGGAGACACACACCAGTATTTTTACCTCTGCGAGTGAGAGAAAGAAAAAATATTCGGTGCGATTAGTCGCGCGCGACTCCCATGAATATTTATTGGTTAAATTAGTTACGATTCCTCTCGACACCGCGGGCGTGAAAACGACGTTCCTATCCTGACGGGGTTCCTTCCATATACTCTCGTGTCGCTCTGCCTTCTTCTCCTTTCTCTCGCTTTTCTTGTGCGTTTTGTTGCGTCCCTCAAATGAAGCAGTTTTTATTCAGGATCTCGGATATTCCATCCTAAATTTTATAGCCGCGAAACGCGTTTCGTGCGCGCATCGGTCCGATTCGAATTTATTCTTTCCTGGGAGGAATATATACATGTATAGCAATACCACGGGTGTCAAAGTTATTTTTAATCGTGTCGTGCTTACTATGTTTTTTTCATTTCACGGATGATCTTTATCTTTTTATTTTCATTTAAAACCAACGAATGAATAATTAGATTATATTAGCATACATTTCCTCTGCTTAAGCGCAACTTCGCGATAGTCTATAAGCTGCAATCGATATAAAAATTCAACTTAAATTACGCAGAGCAATCATCTTATGCTACTTTAATAGCAACTAATAATGAACACTCGACTACCACGTATTGCGTAATAATTTGTTCGTATAACGGCAATCACACCGCAAGTGCATCGATCGTCGCGCACAACAGTGAAAAATTCAGTACACCAAAAACCAGGACAATACGCCCGACAAGTCCATCGAGCAAACATAATCGAAATCTCGACGCACGATCTCGAGCGTTTCGCCCCCAAACGCCTCAAATAGCCCATATAATCTCCTACAATGAAGCCCAACACGAAGTATTATAGAGACGAGCCTCCGGCGAAGACAGCACGTACACAAAAATTCTTTTTTTCTCTCTCGCGTGCAGTCATAATACACGGCGAAACAGGTGATTCCATTCAAATATATATATAGCACACGAGTTGCTACGACAAGGGAGAGAAAGACTCGCCTCATAATCGACGTCCTCTCTCTCGCTCTTTAGAGACGATGGTAATCCTTTGTGCTCGTCGTCGTAGATGTCTCGGGGCATTCGCCGAGAGAGCGCGAAAAGGGGGAATCCCCCCCAGGGCGGACAATGACGGCGAGGTCGTGATTGACGATACTCTAATTTGTTTATAAATACCCAGGGCACGTATGTATCGCTCATATAGCTGTGCGACACTCTTCTCAGCAGTGTCGCGCGAGAGTGAGTGACGCGAGGTGTGAAATTCTACTTATTCAATTTCGCACTTGGACTCGTGACTGCTTGAGCGTCGCTCCGGTTTCTTTCTTTCTTTCTTTCTCTGCTTCCTCGTCGCTTTTAGAAGAGCGAACGGGTCGCCGGCAGTATAGTAGCTATTGACGCCTATTTTGCACCTGACTGCGACACTGTCTCTCTCGACTACCTCGAGAATAGTGAACCGTGCGAGTCTCGAGGACGTGGATCTTGATTTTTAAGTGGCATCGATTATAGCTTCTGCACAATGAATGTAATGGATAATTTTTATATTCCGAAACGACGATACTGCAGCCTCATCAAACGGCTCATCGCGTAATACCGAAAATCGATCGATTCCCAGTTGTGCCCCCTTACCGAATAAATCAGCATCGCCGGAGATATGAGAAATTTAGCCGTCGATCTCGCGAAGAGCACCCACTCGAGAAAGCGAGACGCAGACGACGACGTCGGGCCGAAGAAGCCGGGAATGATTTTCCTCCCCCTCTCGGCCCCCTTTTCACGAGGGTATATACAGCGCGGAATCGACTGTACCATATACCTATAGGTATACACAGGAGAGCAGAGGCACTAGCGCGTCTCTAAATCACCGAGGCGGACAAAGAGAGACTCCTCTGATGCTCTGCCTTCCTTCCTCCTTTCTGTCTTCCGCGCCATCTTCGCTGCTGGCACCTTTTCGTGCGTCGCTCTCTCGTGTCCTTGGTCTCGATGTCGCGCGCGCGAACGTCGTTTCGTTAGCGCTCGTCGTTCGATTCGTGTATAATACAAGCGTGTAAACGATATCTCGCCCCTTCGATGCTCTTTAGCATAAAAAAATACTTACGAATCGTCGATAAATCAATTAATATGCGTATAATAACGTATGCAAAAATGCAATCGATTATGCAGGCGAAACTGGATAGCTCGAAATATATGATAATCCGTTCGCGAGCTATGCAGGCGCGAATTAACATAGATCCAGAGCGCGGGTTACGCGTATATGTAGGTAGCTATATACCGTGTATCGGCTTTGTTCTCGCCTCGGCTCATTTCGAGATGCTGCGTGTGCGCCCGTTAAAGTCGTTCGTTGCGTGTGTTCGGGGCAGTATCATTACAATGCGCGAAAGGCTCGCGTCTCGATCGAACGGACAATAAATACCGAGGGAGAGGTATCGACGGAAGACGTCAGTCTGTACTTTTCGCGATGAACATCAGCTGCTTGCACGATGGTAAAAAAGTATCGGTTACAGTCAGCCCCAAATTACCGGAATAAAATTCAACATATAGCCTCGCCATCGTCGCAACTCTCGACCACGTGCTCTCGCAGATATTCCACACATCCACAGCGAGTTTGCTGCAGCATCAGACCATTCCCGCGCGTCGGCTTCTAGTAGTTCCGCTTCTCTCTCCCCCTCCATCAGCCGGCTTTCATCCCCTGGCGTCGTGCGTCGCGTCGTAGGGGTCGCGCAGCTGCATCGCCGCGAGAGAAAGAGAGCGACGGACGCGCTCTCTCGCTTGCTCCGGCCAGGTGTGGCAGTAGCGCGAGCGACGAGGGGAGAGAGAGAGAGAGAGAGAGAAACGATTCGCCAAACTCTGTCGCGCAGCATCCGGCCGTCGCCCCGGCAACGTCGGACCTTCCCCCGGGCCAATCTGCAGCGATTGCCTGTGTATGTGTGCGGGATTTTGTAGGTATATACTGCATGTATATATATAACGTGGCGGAGTGACGGGCGAGAAAAGCCCGCGGAGAGATGGATTATGTGCGATGCTCTCGCTCTGTATATATACAGTCGATAGGGGTTTCCGGATTTTACGGGGGTTTTTCGTGCTGGGGGATGGGAGACAATTTTTTTTACCTGCGGTGCTGTACGTTCGCCAATTTTATCGGCGAGCTTACCATCAATTAATGCGATATTCGTTAACGTTAGAACAATGGTAAAACCTAATTCAATTCGATTCGATCTTTGACGACTGAAAGTAGATAAAATCCTTTCAATTAAGTCGACTCTCCGAGAACTGAGACGAACCGTCCGTGAATGAAATCACTGCATCGCGGAGAACGACAAAGACGCGTCGAGAGAGAAAAAACCCGGAGAGCTGACGTATATACACAAGGCGCAGGTTTTCCAATTGGATATCCCGAGATACGATCGCCGAGGGATATAGAGACGTCCTGTGCATGGACGAGAAAGGCGGATCGCACGACACCTAAGTTAATCACCGCTGTGGCTGTGCCGCTGGTTTTCGTGGATCACTGTGTGGGCGCTTAGGGAGCGTTTTGATTTTCAACCCTATCTCCGGGACGATTAGATCAATGAACAGAGAAAGAGTGAATGAAGTTCGCACGCTCCGGTGACGTGTATCCTCGGGATTCGTTTCGGTGATGAATATCGTGCTTATTTGACTGAGCATAATTTGTCAACGTGATTTCTCTCCACTGCGACGATCATGCTTATAGATGTTTTATTTATATCAACAGAAATAACATGTACAAAGTGGAATAAATTCACTGTCTATTGTAATTCACCGAGTGTTTGTACAGGTTGGTGCGCGCACGGTGCAAAATGGGTATAACTTTGATGTTTTGGTTTGGGGAGGTTCGAGTGTATCTCAAAGTTTACGCATACATTATACCGTCAAGTCATCAATTTGTTCCAGTACAACAGAGAGTGCAGTATTCTCGATCGAATAGGGAAATTATTGGTATAGCCGATAGGTTACACGACTCGTGCTGCTGTTTGCTTAGGAAACGAGGAGGCCAAGGAAGGGTTATATACATGCGTATCGAAACAGGATTTAGCTCTTGAAACGCACAGGTACAACACCATCGTATATCAATATCCCATATATCTGTGTATCGTCATAAATACTCGAATAACACTTTCATTTTTCACAACGAACTCAGTCTACACAGTCTAGAAAATTGGTCAAGCCTGTAACCCATTTCGTCAGCTGTGGACAAATATAAGCAATAGCCGAACCTACTACTAGTGCACATAACCGTGTAGTTCTCCGACGCGGAAATCACGACGATCTCGCGCTGTCATTGCCTCAATTTCCACTTCCACTTCCGGCATGCGCGGCTGCTCTTCCGTCGGCCGCAGCCCAGCCTAAAAAAACTCGCCGATCGAACGGCAATAATGAGCGACTGTCACGCTTATGCATCGGCCATTAAACAGAGCTGCGGCCAAACCTGCGCGACGTACCTATTAAATCGCGCGCCGACGTAACTAGCTGGGGGCTTGGAAAACTATTCAATTATCGACGCTGCTCGACTGCGCGAGATGAGTAAAAACGACGCGGTTTCGCGTTACACTGTAATTTTTTTTTTCTCTCAGTACGATCGATCAAACAACGACGTTTTTAAAACTATTTCAATATACATATTATCATCTCTGTGTAGTATAACTGGCTTGTTCTCTCTAAACAACGATTATACCGAGCGATGACTAAATTCGTCTCGCGCCTGCATCTCGATATCACGCTACAACGTTATGCTAATACTTAATAGCTTTCCTCTCCTTCTCGGCTCTCTCGGCTGAAAAAGCAAATTAATTCGAATCGATCAGCTACTCGTATAGGCATCAAGATCGAAGGCACCTCCGAGAGCTTGCATACGCAAAAAGACGGTTGAACATTCGCTCTGCTATATATATTATAATATATATACCCACACAGAACATATCGCTGGAAGCTACATATATATACATACACACGCAGCAACAAGACTGACACGAAATATCAGGCCTATCGGATTCGCATCGCGATTAGGCTCTCTGGAGAGAGAGAGGGACTGCTACTCGTTTTTTTGTCGCGGTGAAAGCGAGAGATTCGCCATATCGCGCTCGCGCTATCTGCCGGAATCTGGAACGAAGCGAGAGCCCGGAAGTCCCGCTTCGAAACCGGATTCCAGGTATATATATATATATATATATAGTGCACTGCTGGGCCGACTACTCGCTCACGTATACACGTACGTATACGCGTCTTTCGTATATTATACGCGCTATTGCGTTACGGTAAAAAAGTGTTGGGTGCGAATTACGGTTGCAGCTTTTTTTGGGGAAACACTGTGTTGCAGCTTTCTTTTGTTATGCAACTTGGTTACGCTACTGCGAGAAGTTGATGTGGGTATACACGTACATATACATAAGCCCGTGAATGTTTGAGTTTTATGTCGAGCGGCCTGATTTACGACTGGTACAGTTTGAGATGCTGCGTTGAGTACCGAGAGATTTATGCTCTTAAAGAAAGGATGGCGAGAAGCTCGTTTAATTATACTCAATCGGAATAACTTGTATATACATTTTATTGCTTCATTGTGATGCTAAATACATATGACACTCCGCTACCAAAATCATTATCCCGAAAAACGTTCCCACTATCGCGTCCACTTCCTTTCGCGCATCACCTAGAAACCCAAGCCCATATCTCCAGAAATAAAGAGTATATAGAAAAGCAAAAAGCGGCGCCGATGATAAAATCAGCGGGGGGTCTCTCTCTCTCACCCTTTGCCCAGACCGGGGCATCATGTCGCTCGGCTGAGCGTGTATCCCACCTGAAGCCGGAAGCTCGACTCGCGAGTATGGAGCTAGAGAGAGAGAGAGACGGGGCTCGAGCGGACAAGCCTACCGGAACACAGGAAGCGGAAGGGTGCGGAGAGCTACGACACGCCGGACTCGCGCTGATTACGTCCTGATGATGATCGCGACCGCGGCCGATGATGATTGCCAACGCTGCCACGCGCGCTTCCCTCGTAATTTGCTTTTTTTTCTTCTCGCGCTTCTAGGCATTTCAATTTTCTATTTTCTTTTTTTTTTTGAACTATGATTACTTTTAATTTGAAAGTAAAGTTTTCGAGTTTCAAAGAGAGCAACACTCGCGGCGTATTCGCACGAGGCTGATGGCACCGCGCAAAGAGCGGAGTTTGACGGATCGAAGGTAAGACCTCGCGGCGGCGTATATCCGGATAATAAATCGCCCTTTTAATCACGGAGGTTGTTCACGCTCGAGTCATTTGGCTTAATGGAGCCTCTTGTTTAGGCGGCACAGACAACTTCGCGGTAGGTTGTGCTTGGTCAATTTCCTCGAGATATTTATACGTACGCAGCACACAGGTATACCTGTGGTATTTTTGTTTTTAAGAAGGGTCGCGATCATTATGGTTATTTTGTGCTTATGTAGTTGTTGTAACTTTTTTTGCCAATTCACATATTATTGATATCGAGATAGAGTAATAATAACGTGAATAATAAATCGGTTGAAACGGCCAGCGATTATGGAAGATAAATTAACCCGCGCGCATACCTGTGTGCGAATTTCGGGGAACCGGTCAGGTGATTCACGGCTAATGGACTCGTTTAAAAGTGATGACTGCGTTTGTCAAAAGGGATTTTTAATTTTCGAAGATTATTCGAGCGAGAATGGAACCATTATTGATTTCAAGATTCACCTTACGAGTGTCCATAAATATTCGAAACTATAATGAACACAATATCGCTTTGAGACAAAAATCTAATCTAAAAAGCACCACTACACGAATTCCGTCAGAGTCCAAAAGCCAACGTTCGTTCGTGTGAAAAAAAGTCAAACGCCCGAGAAATCACATATTTCGGTTCCCACTGCGTATACCTAGCACACATACACAGACGATCGACGAGGAGCGATCGCTTTAAATGCCGCGGTACACAACACATTTCCATGGGAATCTCGGCTCGCGCGAGTACGGGTTGAGCTGCAGGTGAACCCGGCCGGGCCTTAATTAACGTCCAACGGCACGCCATCGAGTACACATACGTGCGCTATGGGAAATCCGAGCGCGCAGCACCTGCCAAACTGTACGCGCGCGCGGCTCTCTCGCTTTGATTCACGAGTCTCTCTCTCTCTCTCGGTTTCCCTTGCGTAATTTTTTTTCTCTATATATATGTGTGACTCCCGCGCTCTCGTGCGGCGTCTCTGTATAGTTAGCGTGACCTGAATTATGAAAATGAAAATGGTAATGAGTGGATTTGAATTAGTTGCCGGTAGTTGTTTGCACGATGCTGCTGCGTGATTTAATCATCGCGTGATTATCTTTTTTGTCATCGTATCAGTCATTGCGTTTACTTGAACAAATTAATTAAGACTATATATCTTTTACAGTAAAATCTATCCAAAAAGTCCGAGATTTCGGGAACCTCCTTGAGGTATTCCTACACCACGAGACGTGTAATTTCCTCTTCCTTCCATCCACTTATCCATTTCTCGGTCACACATATGACACATTATTCAGCGTACGCGCGACATACGCGACGGAGGTTATGGGAACTCGGTCCTTCTCTTTCGCGGCCCTCTCGCGTAAATACAGTAATTACCGCGGGGACATGCTACTTGCGCTCGGGGCGCGCACGTACACACACGTAAATTACACGGCGAGAGCGCCTACGCGTATATAGAGTCCGCTGCAGTCGAGCGAGAGCCTGTTTATAGGCTATGATAGAGGGAATCTCGATGCAGGTGGCCCTTTATTACCTTATTACAGCCGGGCGTTTGATTTCTTGCGGTGTATATGCACACTGTTTCTCGTGAATTCTTTTTAATCATTTCAACGACGTCGCCCGTACATCAAGCAAATTGCGCAGCAACGAACTACCTGATACAGCCAGTTACCGATCGATCGATATGTGTATCGAAAGGTGAGCAGTCCGCAGCTCGAATTTCCAGCACGTGCCGAAGACGCGGGGGTGAGATTGCCCTGTCACCTTGACAAATGGTCTCTCGTCGGGAGGAATATACCTATACGAAAGAACCGCGCGCTCATTACTTACTTCGCGGTTTTCATATTTCTTGCTCGCGCGAGCGCGTGTCACGCCATGGACGATTAGTCATCGGGGCCGGATCGACAGTTGCGCTACGGAAATTAAGCCGGGGATGATGATTCCGCGAGCTGCAGGTGGGATGTAGGCAGGAAGCCCGGCCCGATAACGTATCGAATACTCTGATGGACTGCGCGCGTGCAGAGTTAATATTGCGATGGGTCGTCGCGCGCGAGACAAATTACATAATGCGCGGGAATGACTTGATTATAATGCGGAATATCGATTCAGTGTCAAACTTTAATTTTTGATACAGGAGCCTCGCAGGTAAACCGTATATAGGTATACGCGTTACTCGAAAGAGAAAAAGGCCATAAATAGAATCGCGACTCGCTGAGAGAGAGACAGGGTGAGAAAGATCGAGGCTCAAGCTCCATATGTGATGGGAAAGGGGGAAGCGAAAGAGAGAACTGCGCGGGTGCACCGAGGGTGGAAATCACGCTGTCCGCGCATTAGGCATTCATGCGTTGCGTTGCGTGCGCAGCTACTACTACTCTTGGTGACTATACGTACATATACGTGTGTGGGAATGCGCGGCTTTGTGTGTCCCGCTCACGTTAATTCGAGGGGCTGGTTGCTTCTCACTCTCTCACCGCCATGACGGAATGTGATTTTCGAGAGGGGGTCGAAGCGGGTTCGGGGGGTAGCTGATGGTGTGTCTATACCACACTGATGCACGTTGTTGCGTGTTTGGCTTGCTGTGGCTCTTTGTGCGAATTCCGGGAAGCTGCCTTTTTCTCGATGTGAATTTTCAAAGTTTTATACACAGAGTCGTCGTCGTCGTTGCTTTGATTTATCGCGTGTGCCACAATGGATGAGTGCTGCAACGCAGGGGGGTACATATAGGGCTGTCTGTTGTCGTTGCGGCGTAATGACGAGGATTTTTGTTTGTTTGGCTGATTTTTTGCAGGGGTGGAACACTGCACCGTACTTCCGTTTTTTCCCTTTTTTTCTATGCTTATTATAGGTATATTATAGTCTACACGACAAAGAATCCGAGTGTAATTAATAAAGTCGCAAGAAACTGAAAGTTTTCGTCTGCAAAAACGGTTGACCGGTACGCACCGAAGTGTAAAGTCATTATTGAATCGCAAAAAGGAGATGCGAGCGCGCCTGGATGATAACAGTAAAGTCGAATCGTAACGTCATCATATGCGGCCGAGTAAATAGAGCACGGCGCATTCTCGAGCCTCGCTTTTATATACCTTCGTTAAACGAAGTCGCGAAGAAGAACGAGTTTGCGAAATTCATTTCTAAATTATTAATAGATTCGTAAGAGTTTATAATCCATTACTCATCCTATATACAATGCAATACAAAAAAAAAGAAGAAGAAGAAACAAAACTCTCGAAATTATGCGTGAAAGCAATAGCTTTCAGCATTACCGTATACATCCTTATCGAGTGTTCACATCGACACCTAAAAAATTACAAGCCAGCTTTCACTTAGCCTCCCATTAACGCGCGCGCGACTCTCCACATACGCGCACGCACACACCACTCGTAATAAGATTCACCCACCTTTCGTTCTACTACCCCCTTCCATAACCCGTCACGCTTCGTCCTTCTCTCTCACCCTCGCAGTTCGCTCTTCCGCACCGACGTCCATTGTATATATATATACGGTCGTAATACGCGCAGCGCATATAATGCGCTCTCGGGGGTTCTCACGCGACCCCCGCGAGACACTCGAAAGTCATAATCGAGCCCGATGTGGTGTCACAACACGCAATGACACTGCACTGTGCGCCGGCTTTGGTTTACGCTTTATTTCTTTTCTCTATGCATGCGTTTTTTTTAAATCTGGGTCTGCTGTGCGATCGTATACCTATATCGACCAGTGCATCTTTCCGCGTCGCGTGGTTCTAACCGTTTTTTTCGTATTACGAGAGTAAATAAATCTATCTATTGTTTCGAACCTGTTGGTCGTGATTGACTACAGATACGCATTGGTCGAGGGTAGTTTATGATGCGTGACGTTTCAGTTTTACGAGGACCAACTTGTACGTTAATAATACAGACGTTGAGAATTTTCGCGAATTCGGATATAACATTGCAACGCGCGAGAGCTCATCCGATGAAAAGGTATAGTACGCCGACGCCGATTGAAAGAACCCGATAGAAGAGCATGAATAATACACCGCAAACGGCTCTGTCACATCAAACGAAACGTCAATCAGGCAATAATCAGCCAGACAACGCGGCGCGCTGCCAATAAAATCTAATTAAACCAAGCTTGTATATACATCTGTCGCGCAACGCATGAAATCACGATCTAAATAACCTGACGAGCAGCCCGCCGGGGAAAACCGATAAAACTCTCATCTACTATTACACAAAAGGGCTGCGTTCTCTCATGGATAATTCACGCTAACGTACGTATATATACATATACGCGCACGCGGAAAAAGGCAGAGCGCCGCTGATAAATCGATCGGCGCGCGTCTACGTGTCAGCCGCGTCGAGTGCCCATCGCTCGTATACCTGTCATTACGACGAAGTACGAACGACTGCTGCCGTCTGCCAGCCCCCGATTTTTCCCGACTTTTCACGCGATTACGGGTTATGCCTTTCGCGCCTAATTAGAGGCGATGGACTAATGAGCTCTGAATTTTCTCGCTTCCGGAGAAATCGATGAGATTATTTTGGGAAATGCTGTGCGAGGCTTTCTGATTAGCGTTTCTGATTGAGCTTATCTTGGCTTTGTTGCAGGTCGGACAGCGACAGAAAAATGCTGAACCCCGAAACGAGCTGCTACTCGGAATCCATACGATCTTGGTGAGTTTCTCCACAATTTCCATATATACATATTTTACGTTCGCCACACACTGCAAGTCATTATTATCAACCAACGGAAAATAAACGTGCGACCCAGAGTAGGTAAACACTCAATACAAATCCCCCGCAGTAAAATTCAATTAAAAGTTTTCAAATAAAGTCATATATACACGAATAGAGCCGCGCGCTCGCGTATATATCAATTACCGATAATGAATACCCGCACGCCAACTTCCTCGCATTCTCCTTCGCAGCCACTGCTCTCTGCTATCGTATATACGTGTATATATACCACCAGAAAAAGGACAAACTGAAACTCGAGCGCCTGTGTGTGTGTGTGCGATCTCTCCCTCGTGCGCGGAAAGAGAGAAAAAAAAGGAAAGAAAGAGGAGGAAATATCGAGGCGGCGTTAATTAAGAGACCCTGACATTCCTGACCTCGTGCGACGCAGCCGCCGCGTGGAAACTCGACCAAGGACATAACGTATACGTCGCGAGTATATATAAACACACGGCGGCAAAGTGCGCAAGGGGAGAAAAAAAATCGAGAGCACGCAAGGAGGGCGAGAACGAATTACGAGAAAAATTTTATATGCATGTTGCGGATGAGAGTTCATTAGTTTAACAGGTCCTCGTTAGTTTGCCACTCGTGCATCAGCTGCGACTTTGACGCGAGAGCGAGGAAAAAAATGTGGGTATTTTTTTCATAATATACTCTTGCTCCCGATCGGTGGTGTGCGAGAGACAACGTTTTTCCGCGATGCTTTGATGAGTGGCGTTGTTGACAATTGATGCGCGTTTTATCTGATATGTCGCGTTTCTGATATACTACAGGATGATCGTTGTCTTTTTATGCTAATTAGCGGAATCGACAGTTTTCTTCATTACATCACCATTCTGACGGTGTGTGAGCACGCGGATTCATTCGTAGTAGCACCTGTAGCACCAAACCATATATAAGTAACCGTAAAACAAAAGCTTTGGACTGTCACTCCTTCTACCTCTGAACTTTCCGATAGTCTCTGGCTAGCGGCGACAGGTGGCGCATAGGCACTTTCGATTTCCCTCATCACAATCTGGGCATGGAATGTATATATAGCAGTGTGTCACCTATGGCAAAACAGCCTCGTTGGGCCTGCCGTCAATGCACATCTAGCTTATAATCCTTTTTAATGCAATAATATCTCAGCAGAACCACTCGATCCTCTTCACATCCAAATACACAACCTGTTCGCGCCTTCTGACATACATTCACCATATACACGTCTCACAACGAGATCAGTACTCGCGAGTCTCTCTCGCGACGTAAAGCAGCAGATGTAGGGCTAGAAAAAGCAGAGCTGCCTCTCGCTCGCGAGAGAAGAAAGAGGGCCACTTGATTCTCGCGCGCTGCCACTTGACTTTAATAATAAAAAATGTCGCATTGTCATTTGGAGGGTCTCGCTGGCGCGAGAGCTCGAGGGTGGTTTTGTCGAGCGCGCTGGCATATTGTCGCCGCCGCCGCCGTAGCAGCCAGTCGCGTGTACACACAAATACGAGCTGTGGCGTGGGTGGTGTCGCGTATATATATGCACTGCTGCTGCTACTGGCGTGTACTTTTCAGCCCAAAGGACTGCCTTTCATGTGCCACACGAGTGACCCTCTCTCTCTCTCTCTCTCGTGGGTTTCGGTGCTCCAGACCTATATATCCCGTGCTATCTTCATTTTTTTTGTGTCAGCTCTGCGGAGCGCTAGCTTGCAGTACGCGTGTTCTCCTCGGAACCTTCAGCATTGTTGAGTATATAGAGCATTATTACCATCCATGCAAAAATGTTAAGTATAACTTTTTCAACCTTCGCATTAAATAAAGCTGCAAAAGTAAAGAAAAAAAAACAGTAATAATAGCCCCACAATTCGTTCTTATTTTCAGCACATTATAAGTCCCACTCTCGGCGTAGTTCCACTCTCCGCCTCTCTCTCCACACACACCTCCTCCTTTTTCCTCGCTCGCTCGCCATTTTCTTCGCACACCTCTTTCTCCCCTTGTTTTTCCCTCCTTCCATCTCGCATTTTTCCTCTCATTTAGCCACTCTCTCTCTCGCTCGCTCTTGGTTTTACGCGTCCGCGCAGCGGGTAATTTATTGCTGTTCCTTCTCGCCTACACCACCTACGGCAGCGTGGTTCCTCTCCTCTCGCACTCTTGCGGTTTTATAACCCCTTCGCTGTGGTGGCTCACTTTTTTCACGGCTCGCGCGAACGCGCCGCCGAGATTCGCTCTTTCGCCCTCTTCCTTCTGTACTAGATTTCCTTTGTGAAAAATCGTGTATAACCAAAAATATTTATGTTTAATATCAGAAAAGATAGCAAAGTGCCGAATTCATCAGCCCATCAGAAAAGGCACTCAAGCACCTATTAGCCCCGAGAGATAATTTTTTTTTTCGATCGGCCAAAACTCGTTACCGTTCTGCCGATATAAATGACTCGGGCGAAGGGAGAGAGCGAGAAAGAGAGATCGGAGATTACTCAGCAGTGGGATAATTTTTTCCCGCAGCTCATTGTACGGGAAATCAGCGAGAGACGAATGATTCGTAGGTAGGTATACACGAACGCGATTACAGTGTTGTTGTTATCAGATGTCACTTCTGGCGCGGCGCGAGCGATGACGTCGGGACTGGCGCGCTCGTTTGTCATCACGTGACGTCGTCGCAGGAAACATGATTTACTTCCGCTTCCCGCTCTCGTCCCCCCTCGCCTCGTATATCTGCTGGAAGCTCTCGCTGGTTTTCGCACTGTTTTCCGTCGCTCTCTGATGAAATTTTGCCCAGAAAAGCATCAGGTTTTTTCTGTCGCGAACTAACAATTTTAACTTGTTATAAATTAGCGTTTATATTTTCAATTCGCAAATCGACTATTTATTCCCATCGTTTTTTCAGATTTTCCACAATAATATATTTTCCCACCCTCCTGTCACGCGTTCTCGCGTTAGGAAATCTTTGCAAAGATCTTTCATCTTAAGACATACGACCCTCCGGCGTTTCTTGACGCTGTGCGATTTGCTCGCCGTCGTCGGAGAAATCATCAGGGTGATGGAAAAATGACGAGGCCGTTGAAAAATGATCTTTCGTGTTTTCCTGATGGATATAGTATTTTTAAAATAATTCAATCCGCACGTATTTATGTACACGTTTACACGAGTGTAGAACAAGAAATAATAATGTACAAGATATCGCGACGATAAAATTCAAATCATTCATCCCCCTCCGCAACAAAACTACCGTCCTTAGGGCCTCTTTTCTCTTCATTCCGAGGCATCAGCCTCATGCCTAATGAGACGCGAATATATTTTGGTAAACGTCGAGAAGCGTAACAGCCGAGAAAAAAGGGCGAAAAGCGCCGACAGAGGGAAAGAAAATACGATGTCGCGCGGGGCACCCCCTCGAGGCTGTTTCCATGTCCGTTTACGCGTGTGCCTTGACGCTAATGCTCGACGACGTGCTGCCGGGTATAAATGCCGGGATTGCGTCACATCAGAGGATACACGCCGAACATTCCGCCCAAAGTGAAAGCGTCGTTGTAGCGGCGTAGTGTATAGGGTAGTGATGTGCCTGCAGGGGATGAGAGGAGAGATAGACTGCCTGATAATATTTTGTTGAACGACGAAAAAAGTGTCACTGCGGTTTATGATTGATTTACGAGCAAATTAGTATTTTCATTTCATATACGAAAAAAAATTATAAAACTCTGATGTTATGAAAGAAGAGTCGATCATCAAAAGCGACCTTAATAGAGCTTCCAAGACACGCTTAGTACCGATGCGCATTAGAGAAAATCTAGTCCACAGCTGCAAGAGGGTGTAGAGATAGCCGGGAGGCTCTTCTCCCTCGTGCAGGCGATACCGGAGGGTCGGTCCCGTGCGCCGAAAGCCGGAAAATTCATTGAGTTACTTGAGTGAGTTACTCACGCATCGCTCGCTGGCGGAAGGAAGTCGTTGCTCGTTGCGTCGTCGTCGACGTCGTCCCTCGCCTTTCTCTCTCGCTCTCCTATATACTCTACATCCATCCCACCCTATATACTATATCTATATATGTATATACTCTCGGTACGTGCGACCGATAATTTTCCTGCCGCTTCGGTAATTAATCGTTCACGGTGATTTCGCGCGATTGTGCAGCAGCAGCAGCGGCACCGCCTGTTTCTCAGATTAGCCGTCGTTATGTAGCTTCGAGAGACATCAGAGCAGGGTATATATACCTACTGCGTCGTAGCAATCGGGCGTTAAACGTCGTCGGGGGACTGGACGACTGATTCATTGCGATGTGCTCGCTTTACTGTGGGCTTTGTTTCGATCTTTCTGTCGGATGGCCAGAGAGGCACCAAGGGCGCGATTGATCTTTCGTTGCTTTCGAAGGTTGCGTTCGATTATTCCATGAGTTTTCCTCGATTTTTCGAAAGTATAGGTATATGTAAACAAAGAATTTGAAGTTTGATATGGTGTAAATATTTTCCGTGAGAACTAGCTCGACGTAAGCACGAAATAATAGAACCATTTCAATCAGTGCGTAAACCCTCGGTATTTCTCCTGGCCTATATATAAGAAAACAATTTTATCGCAGTTCCAGCTAAACGCAGGAAAAAAGAACGTAAAATCTGAAACGAACTTTTATAGTTTTATAAAGCTTTCAGACCCTCGTATTAAGATTTTTCCCAGAAAAATCAATCTCCCGCAATAAATAACACGAAAACGTAAAAAAGGAGAGCGCGTATATCCCTCCGGGCGTACAGTAGCAGCAGCAGCAGCCCCTTTCAACCCTTTTCTCGTTTTACGACGTAATGACCGCCGCGCCGCCCCGAATTCTCCCCTTTTTCCTCTCTCGTCGTTTCCGTAAAACTCTGTTACGAGATTTTAATTGAGCTCGCGCTCGCTGCCGCCGCGATTTCGATTTTTCCCGAGGCTGATGCCTCTCTGCGCGCGACTTTGCCATCGCTCGACAACAATGGACATTGTGCGCTGCGGAGAGGGAGCTGACAGCGTGTAGGATGATGCCTATATATAACTGGTCAAATAAATAACCCTCCGGAAGTTTCTGGGCCTCGCTGATGGGAAGCATGTTGACAAATTATGTTGCAATATTTATTTATGCTAAAATAACCGTTTGGAAAACTCGGGTTTCGTCGTTTTCTAGAGTACAATGAGAGAGAGTTTGAAATCTGAGCTCGGTACGAGAAAATATTTTCTGGAGTATAACAATTTCTGTCCGAAAAAAACTACTTCGTTGACAGTCCGAGAGGGGAAACGTTCGAAAAAACGCTCGCTTTTACGAGGGGCCGTATAACCGAAGGTATGCGCGCGACCGAAATGTAAGAAATAGACTGAGAATGCGAAGAATGTAGAAGGAGCGATCCATAAAAAGCAAAAGTTTTTCATAAAAATCAGAATTCAACTGCGTTGAAACACTGAGCGCAATGAAAACGTCGCTCCAAGCTCTACAGCTCACCTAAAAAGAAAAGACAATTATGCGAAACGAGCGCAGTTTGCAGAATGACCACCGGCGAGGGAAAAAAAATCCTCGTATAACAGAGACGTAAGCTCTCAAAGCCGGGCCGCGTAACAAGATTATATACATAAGCGTATACACACAGAGAAAGAAGAAGGAGAGAAGCAGCAGCGACACAAAAAGAAAGAAAGCGCGCGAGCAAACTAGAATGAGAGCGATAAGAGGGTGCAAAAAATCACAGGGGGGCATCATTGCAGTAGCGGTGTGTCCCTCCCGGAGATGAGTGACAGTCCTTCACGTGCGCGTGCGTGCATCCTGTGTCCGGCTCCAGACGACAGCTCGAATTTGTCTTGGATTGTGCGTTGCTCTCTTACCTCGTCAGACCTGTCCGGACATCAATTTTCGCTCATTCGCCGGAGGCGCGAACCGAATCTCGCATTTAGCCATTTCTTAGTGATGGCCCAGTCGAGCGGAAAATTGAGCGAATTATTTCACGAGGGAGATTTTTCGTTTTCGTCTCGCTGCTGATGTGACGACTTGTTGCATTTGAAAAAATATTTGGAGACCAGTGCGACTGTCCGTCTCGTTCTCTCTTACATGTATAGCTATAATTCAGGTGTGTGTGTATATATAAGAGTAGAGACAGTTTAGGGGATTGTTAGAGTCGTCGTTTGGACATCTGGAGTAATGGATGTTTTAGTCGGCTCTTAAAGTGTCATTTTTTCTCGTTGCCGAGAGAATGGAATCACTGGGAATCGGGGCGTTTCGTTTTGCTGACGTTTTTTCTTTCATATCTTACTCTAGGGCAGAAAAAATGTTCGCAGCGAGTATTGGAGAGTAATTGCAGCACATTTGTATCAATTACGTGGGAACTGCAAACGCACCAAAATGGAAAAAAACGTCGTTAGACTTTTGGAAAATCAAACGAAAAGTGAAACAGCGCAACAGCAGCCAGCAACAGAAGGAGAAAAAGGAGAGGCAGGGCAGCAATCATTCGTTCGAGTCGCAGCGGTCGCGACAGATTCTGCGAAACGACTTCGGTTTCCAGTTTTTAAAAGCCGCGCGCTCGCGCAACACGCTAGCTGCCGCGGTGAGGATTTGCATAAATTAGGGTTTATCGTTCCGAGAAGCTCTCGCGGGGGAATGCATATATGCGCGTGCACGGAAGGAGGATTTATGAACGAACGGACTAACGGCCAGAGGAGAAACGGCGGGTAAGGGAAGGGGTCCAGCGGCTTTTAATTAAAAAAAATCATTTCGATTTCACGCGTTTCGAAAATAGCACACGTGATTCTGCACGATATTATTGTGTCCCTTCGGGAATAGCTTCTCTCATAATTAATGCGCGCGCGCTCGCTCTCGCATATAATGCCGCAGGATAGAGTTTTGTGTTTTTTCTCGCCGTTTTTGCGACCAGCCACGATATACGCTCTTTTTTTTCGAGTTGCGAGGGACCGACTACTCGGTTATGGATGTGTATTTTTTTGTTCGGCCTAGCCCCGGAATGGCGACAATGACGTTGAATCCTATTTATTGGTATTGGGGGATGCTTGCGGAGGCGAGAGTTACGAAGTCATTTGGTTTTCGATTTATTTACGACCGGTTTCCCTCGGCGTTAAATTCAATTTTTGAATTATCTGAAACAGTGTAAATTAGCCGGATAGCCTATTCTCGAGCCTTAAAGGTGGTATCGCTTTTTTTTCTCAAGTCCCTACAAAAAGTATGAATGCATCCCGTAAACGTTATTTCCTATGCAATGAATACGTCAAAACTCCCCTTGCACGCAACCTTGAACCAAATTACAGGTGCGGAAAATCCAGCCCACCACTCGAAAGCTCACTCCAGATTTTCCCCAAACAATTTCCAGTGCGTCTGTATATGACACAGCACAATGTTGCGCTCTGTGTAATACACGAAAAGCGAGAACGAGCTTTTGATTGACTTGCGGACACTGCATCAGCGGGTATCCGCAACATCACAGCGTGGCGAATCGCGTTCGACAATCGAGAAAGGATTAGGCTTCACGGAGAGAGAGACGAGGAGCGAGCCAATTTTGTTTATATGCTACGCCAGAGGAGCAGCTCGTGTCTGCAGCCCTTGCGACGTGGTCGGCTTTGTTCTCACCCCTCTTTGCTCTCGGCTCCGTGTTGTTGCGAGAGGTTATTGTTGAATTTTTGTCTTACTGAGTGTATTCAAGAGCATGTTATTAATTGAATTACGAGCAGCCACCGATACGTCTTGAATACTGATATTCAAAGACACATACCAATCGCTAAAGTGTCTCGAAATTCACGCGTAAAAATTTCGAAAACTGAGCTTTCGTAAAATCTTTTCTCGTTCCCACATATACTCCGACGGGTCCAGCAGCAACAGCAGCATCCCTCTCTCACCTACAGCGGCGGCGCATCGTAATTCTCGCGGTCTTGTCACGGGGGCCCGACGCGCATATAAGCGCACCCCTCGCACGCGCGCGCGAAATCTCCAAAACCGCCCGGGGCAGCTGTGCAAAAAAGAACGACGAGCTCCAGCTGTGCAGGGGTGCGAGTAGTCCTCGATGACGATGACGAAGTGGAGCGTTACGAGACGGTATATGTATATATATGTTAGCTGCTACATACTCATAGGTCGAATAAGGAGGGAGACATGCGAGCGCGTGGCGGTTATGGAGTAGAGAGTATGGCTGTGCGATTGGCCGATATTAGGGCCGCTTCATTACGTTGGCTGTCGTATATGTCGAGTTTTCAGTGACACTTGTATACACGCGGATGTGAGGCGCGACGTGAAAAGCATATTATATTTATGGGCGTGTGCAGTTTTCTTGATCGGAAGGACGAGTCAACATCAGTTCTCCCGGTTAAAAACTCTCGTAGTCACAATAGTGAAATAACTGAGCCTTTTTAATATATTAAAAATATTATTCGATCTGGCGAACCTGATTCTAAAATATACACTCTGAATAAATTATATTCCGAATGATTACCATATAACATTAATTTTTGCTACACATCGATCTCATTAAATTTCACGCATGAATAATCAACAACAACGAAGAAAAAAAATCAATCGAACGCGCGCAACCCTCGATAATTAAATTCGTCGCGCGAACACGCGTTATATGCCATAATTTCGGGTGCACCGCTCTAATTGAATCATAAAAGTCGATCTAAATTTTCGTCGCCTCCTTATGCGAAACCTGCTTTCTCTCTCTCTCTCTCCCGGATCTTCTTCCTCGTCGCATAATCCCAACGCGCGCGCATAATATACACTCGTGTATATAGCGGCAGCGCGCATGCATATATGTAAGAGCGCGTGAGCCGCGCGCTCATGAATAAATGAGCGACGAGAGGATATTCCTACGGGAGCAAGATTAATGGTTTAATCGACGGGTCAATTGATTTTTCGCATTAAGCCGGGGCGAGTTGCTCCGTATATACATATATATACGCATATATGCATCAGCGGCCTCTGCTCATCGGTGATTCGAGATAGACGATAAGGTCGAACGAAAGTCGAGGGGCGTGTGCGATGCGAGACACTGCGTAGTATACACCTCGGGGGAGAGGATTGATTTTTGAAAATTCAATCTGAAACTTTATTCTTGCATAAAAAGCTCGGAATAAAGAGGAGAAATCAGTGCCGACCACAAGCAATCCGCGATCGTATTACACCCGACATTGCTTTTTTTTACCACGCGTCATCGTCGTGCATTCGCATCATGACGTCGGTGGTGGCAGGGGCGGGTATACATACGCGCACGTGAGCTCGCGAGGGTAAACAGCGTGTAACCGCTGGGGACCGAGTGTGTGTATGTGTATATATGCGGGGGTCGTGTGCTCGGTAGACAGACATACGTCGCTAGAGTAGAGTAGCGAGAGATCGTGAGCTTTGCACGCGCTGCATAAACGATTCTATAAATATTTTATTGGCTCGTCATGCGGCTTTATTACGCGCCCGCCGGCTAATCGAATGACACGCCGTATTGCACCGCCGCTGGCTACGTTTTTCTTTGCGTCTGCTCCATTGTTTGCGAGCGAGCTCTGTGACGTTTATTTTAATGAGTTATACTTACTTTGAGTTTTTTTAAATAACAAGAACAAGCCCTAACGTATCCGCGGAAAGAAAAAGGAGAAACTAACGCAGTGGCTCACTCTCGAAAAGGGCCGAAAGAAGAAGAAGAAGAAGAAGAAGAAGGAGGATAAAGAGAATATATAAGAGCGGGTTCGTTCGATTCGTCCGCGTGCGCGCAAAGTACTCGAGCGCTTAATTAAAGCTCCCCAGCACACTTCTCGGCTACTGCGGCGCGCGAATGCCTTTTTCGCTCTCGTTCTCTCTTGATTGGTACACTGCAGCAGTGCGGCCGCGACCGCAAGCCAGGGGTACTCGGCGCGAACGTGCGCGCTGGCGTCGGCCCCCCGTTCATTGGTCTCGAGACTGCCACTCAGTCAACGGTCCAGTTTTCTCATTTGAATTGAGAGAGATTTTTTTTTTTCTTCTTTTCGGGAACCCAGATCTCGCGGTTAATGAAGCCTGACTCGTTAATTTCATCGAATTCCAGGTAGTTTATTACTCTCCGGTGCGCTGATGCAGTATAAGTTTGTTTTCATTCGGGAGGAAAATTGCGGTGCCATAAATTTGAAAATACGAGGTGTAATCCTGGAAGGAAGATAATATTTCCAGGGTCTCCAGTAAATTACGAACCCAGCTCGGAAATTATTATTTTCAATCCGCCTTACGTAACGATCCTTTCGACACTAGGACCCCCAGCTCTTTCTCCTCACAAATTAAGTGCTTCAGTTTCTCACTTTTCAAACTCACTCCGGCGCAGGGCCTGAAGCGGCGGCGATCATTAGAAAACCAGCTTCACGCTTCCCGGATTCGGAACAGTTCAAACGCGCATTATTGACCGGGCGTTACTGCGTCGTTAAAGACGACCAGAGAGAAAAAAGACAGCCGAGAGGAAAGTGGCCGAGTCATCGGACAAACGAGCCGATTCGCACCTCAGGTATATAACAGCCACGCGGCGGCGGAGGCCTCGGATGAATTTCGCGCGAATACCTGCTGCAGTGTGCGGGCTTTTGATGGCCGGTCGGAGACGCGCTGTTTTCGATGCAGAGTTGCAGATTCATTAGTTTCCGACGGACATCACTCGCGGTGTTGCGTATAAGGACCAACATTTCGTTGAAGTATTCTAATCCGTATATTATCCGCCTCTAACCGCTCTCGGCGACGCAGTCGTAATCTCCCCAGCGCAACAACAGGAACAGCAGCCGGGCAGCATCTCCCGACCAATCGAAGTCCGACACTGCGCACCGATTAATAATTACGGCGACGGCAGCAGTAGCAGCAGCAGCAGCAGCACAACATAGCTATAACACGCGCAGAGCCAGTGCAGCCGACGCTAAACGCTTTAATCAATGTCATCGGGCCAATTTCCGATGGCCGGCCTTCCTCACCCTCTCCCCGAAGCTTATCGGCGGCGGCGACGGCGGCTCCTAGCAGGAAATTGCGCGGGACTGCTGCTCCGAAACGCACTCGCGCGCACTCCAGGAAGTCGCAATTTATCAATTTCCACGCTCGAACGCGCCCCAGAGCTGTTCAGGGAGGGCGAGATCGATTCGATGAGAGTCTCTCTTAGAGAGAGTGAGATGAGGATTCGAGCAAGCTTGTGGACTTGCGCGCATTGTTGGACGTTTGATTGCGCACGCGGGCAATCGATGATTTCGGCTTTTTATGCACGCGCGCCCCACACTCCGACAAGAGAAATTTAAGATAATTACGCGCTCTACTTACGCAGCATTTCGATGCGAGAGGCAATCACCGCATCTCATTTCGACTCGGAACAAGGTCCTTATGAATATATTATATACGTAACCAAGCAATTTACCGAAATATTTTTTAAATGTTATTGCGGCCAACTAATTCCGCGCAAATATTAAGAAGGAACCGAACGATAAGTAAAAATTTCGCGCTGCTACCTGGCTTGTGTCCGACTATATACATATACAGACTCTCGATAAACATGCTCGGCGGAGAGCGAAATAAAGAGCCGAAAATTACAATATATTACACCGACGCACGCGCGAGCGAGTCGCAATATTTTCGGTTCTCACGGGAGCGAATCCCTCGCGGCCGAGTCCCGCTAATGAACGGACCGAGCGAGCAAATTTCTTCGGTCCACGCGTCTGCACCTGTCGCCTCGCGCGCACAAAGCTCGGACGTAATGTTCGTAATTGATGAATAATATACTCGAGAGAGAGTCTTGTTATCCGAAAATCGGTAAAAAAATTTTGCGCGATATCCCCGGGCTCGCTCGTCTCTTTCAGGCGCAATTAACGCGTCAGCTCGACCATTTAGCGATGATTATTCGACGGTGCTAATGATTTTTGGGGAAATTTTGCCGGAATTTATGTATTTTACGCCCATCAGCACGAGTCACGTGAGCTATGTATAATTTAATCGAATACTCTTCCGATTTAGTATATGAACAAGTCGAAGAGATAATAGCAGTGTTGTATCCACACACATTACTCACTACCGATGCAAAAAAAATTGTATAAATAAAAAATTCCATCCACCGAGGCAAATTAAAAAATCCTTTCGTTACAACAATTTACGTTCCCGAAAACACCATCGGCAAACAGAAAAAGAAAGAGCCACTCGCGCACGCCCACTCGAAAAATATTCCCCCTGCGCATAAACTAAAAAAGCCGAGGAAGAAATTAAGCCTCGTCGTTCGATCGCCGATGAATTTCACTGCACAGCAGCAGCAGCAGCAACGACCCGAGGAATGCTGCTGATACGCGGGACCCCCCTCAAGTATTTTACATATATGCGCTTCACCTGCAAAAAAAAACGAAGCACACGACGAGAAGGAACGAGGTGGATAAGAGCCGCTGCCGGCCAATATTCGCGACTCAGCAGCAGACGACTAGGGACTCGAGTGGCCCCCGTTGGAGGAAGCGAGAGAGGCTGCTGCTGCAACGCGTCGAGTGCTCGAAAGCAGCAAAACTCGCGATATTTCAGTGCGCGAGGAAGCTTGCTTGCCTCGAGTATATATGTGTGTGCAAAAATTTTCCTCGAGGAATTTTCGCGCGAAATTCGTTTTCCTTTTCTATACAATGATGCAAGAATAATATCGAACAAATTGGCTCCGAAGAGCAGCGCACAATTTTCCGGGAACTCCCGCAAAGTCAAAGCAGTGCCGACAGAAAAATCGCTAAGTAAGAGGCTATAACGTACCGTGCGATTCCGTAAAATATCTTCGCACTTCTCTTTCTCACAATACGCACCGCCGCTATTCCACACCTCGGCCGAGATTTTCCCTTTCGAGATGCTCCATCATTAGCTGCTGCTGCTGCTGGTGCGCGCCGACTGCCTTCTAAATTATGAGTTTCGGCTTCTTTTTTTCCTCATTGAAATAAAAGCCCCGCGCGTGACTCGACCCGTTTCTATATAGGCTGGAAAAATAAAAGAAATTTTACGGGCCCGTTTTTCAATCAATTCCGATGATACTGGTGTGTAGATCTCGAGTCGCTTTTATTTATTATTCGAAAAAGAATTCGCGGTGAATAAAAAAAGATATAGAATATCGAGTGCCAGTGCGCGGTTTCCTCTCGACCAGAAGGAATTCAAATGCTTTTCCGATTCTCGAGTGCCGTTTGAGAAAGTTTTGGATCGTGGAATCCCGTGGAAACCGCAAAACTTGGAAGAAAGTTCAATCGGCTGCACTTGAAGAGCATCGAGTGAAGCTTATATATATTTATATCGCTTTATTTTATTTTTCATATCCCATTCTTTTTATTCGCTAAACCTCTTATGCCTCGCAAACTTTCGGCGGAAAAACGAGAGTAGGAAAAATCTCGAGCCCGCTCGAATTTCTCTCTCGTGCACTCGATGCAAAATTATTAGTCAGCTTTTATTGCTAAGCTATTATTTACATCGCGCATAAACCTAGTCAATACTATAAATTACCTCGATTATGATAGGGTGTTCTCTCGAGAGATTATGCGATTGCCCAAATTTTCTCAAAACCTATCCGCCCTAAAATTTAACTCGGTAAATCACAAGCAATATATATTACAACCCAAGCATCTCAACAGCCGCCAATAAATCACGAGCTCGAAAGCATCCGTCTCCCGAGAAACTGCAGCATATTATAGCCATAAGCCGAGCTGCATCCGTTGAGATTTTTTTTATCAACCCTCGCGACGGTAATCGCGATTTTTACACCTCACCGCGTCACGCGCAAAACTGCAATCTCATTAGATCCTCCGGCTGACAAAGAGCTTGTCCGAGAGAGATGCAAAGATCGTGTCCCATGCACGTCGCAGGCTTAGCTAACCTGTCCCCTGCGTCGTCGCCAAATACCTGCGCGAATCTTCTGTGTATAAGACCGGCTACCTGTGCGGGCGCAAAATTTCGGAAAAGGAAAGCAGGACCCTGTCTATATACCTACCTGTCGCAGAAGCAGCGGCGGCACAGGTGTCAAGAAACGCCCGTCGACTCGGCCTCCTTCAACTTTTTCCTCAATAATGTCCAAGAGAGTCGGAGAGAGAGAGAGAGAGGCTCAAGGTTAAGGCGTCCCGTCGACACATCCCTGCGCTGCATTACAGGCGCGCGCGAAAGACATAAGTAAGCCCTGCAGCCGGGGCTACAGGTGGCTGTTAAACCGATTAGACACAGCGCCGAACAATTTGTTGGCGAAACTTAACCCTTGTTTTACGCCTTCGCCCGGCCTCGCTCTATCCTTCGGATTTCGCTTCATCGTTTCGTGGATCTTGGTATATTACGAAAGCGCGTAAGAACACGTTGCGTATTACTAGGGCGTACGTGACGTAGTCTTGATATAGGATATGTACGTGCTCTTGCCATCTCGAATCGTCGTAAAAATTTACGCACGAGAATAGAAAATGTCGAGTAACCATACGCCAACAAGGTCTCCAGCAGAGTCTTTCAGCTATAAAAACCGAGCAACAACAACGAGCCAATTATTGATTCAAGCAATCTGTCAAAAGCTCTGGCTCTCGGTCCATTGTCTCGGAAATACGTTTAGCAGCTAAAATACCCAATTTCCAGCCTTTTCTCAGCACCTATACAATATATCCGGTAGCCCGTAGAATCTAGCCTGGAAAAGCGACTTAGAGAGGTCGCCGTCGCTAACAAGCGCAGATCGAGAGCTGCTTAAGTCCTGCGGAGATTTGGCGCAGCGCGCTATGGTCGCGCCCTGCGCTTAAGATTACGAATATATCCGGAGAGCTGTGCTCGCCAATTAGCATTGCGAAAGCCGTGAAATCCAATAAGTCGCGCGGTTTACTTTCAACCTGTCGTCGCGTCGTTATCGGCTTCACGCAGCGCTCGGCTCTATATACTCTGTGTAAGAAGATCACATCTGAAATCCTGTCGCTTAAGATTGCGGATTTTCGGATATGGTCAGTTTGTAATCCTTTTCGGTTGTCGTATGCTTTAACTAATTACGAATTTCTTTTTCTGTTGCAGGTGAGTTTAGCTAACTGTTTTTCCTTTCTCGTCACTGCTGCGCACATTTCTGTTTTACGTAAGTTTTCAACATCGAAGCCCCCTAATTCCACAAAGCAGCAGCCGCAGTAATTAATTCGCCCCCGTCAATCCCCCTTGCACCGAACGAGACACTCGCTACTCATAATACATCAAACCGAAATTCCACTAATGCAACTCGATTAATACGCCAAGTCCTCCGGAACAAGATCCTGGCCTCGGATAAAATATTCTGTGGCATGTCCCGGATGGCCACCGGTAGAAAATCGGCGTTTACGCGCCGCAGATAAAACAGAGCGAGAGATAAAGAGATGAGGGAGGAGGGGGGGGGGGGGTAGAAGATAATAGAAAAAAAAGACGGAGGGAGAAGCGAGGCGTCTAATCTGTCGGCGCTGATCAGACCAGCTGTATCGATGATGAAGTCTCCGGGTCTTTGAAGTCCGGCCGCGCTCGCTCGACGGGGGGTTTTGCCCCGAGTCCTGATCCTGATCCCGATTTTCGTCCTACTCATTCTCCCGCTCGTTTCAGCGTCGGCTTCAGGGCTTCGACTCGCTCGACTGTAAGCTCTCGGATATGCTATACGTATATACATGTGGAGTTTGTATTTTCGTGAGCGTGGAATATTGTCGTAGTTGGATTCGAGTAGAATATTACGAACGATGGATCGTCTCGTTATTGATTAATGTGAAGCTCTGATGCATCATGATGCAGCTCGCACTCGTGCGCGTATACACATATTTCAAGTAGAACCCGGTAATAGTCGAGGTAGAAAGCATTCGCCCTAAAACTCAACGACTAAATGCGCCAGCTCGTTCACTTCATCTTTCTCTCTGTCTTTCCGAGCCTCTCTTGCTCTCTCATTATTTTACTCTCGGGTCTCTTGATCTTCCGCTCGCTTCGCAGCCGTATTGGAGCCACTCCGTCTGTCGAGATCGTTGCGGAGGAAAGAAAGAGAGAAGCGGTATCTTTCTCTCTCTTATACTCGTTCGCCTTATAGCGTCTGTCAGAGGAATTAAAGTGATGCCCTCCCCCTCTCCGGTATCCCTCCCGCTATATATCTCTTTCTCTCGATACGCTCGCGAGATAAAAAAAATTATCGACGTAGCTGTCATTTGAGCTTCATTCCCGTGCTCAGTCATGGGCGAGTAATTCTAAATGCGGTAAGTATCATCTCTCTCTTCTCGCAGTAGAGCGTTTTTACGAGGCTCTCGCATTGTTTAAATAAAACCAGCTCTGTCTATTGCACCGTGACGCAGAGATCTAATATATCAGAGGGAAATATATAGGTCATGAAATATATTCGACCCTGCTCCCTTAACAGTCGCAGAAAAACTCCTCGCCTGCAGCAGCAGCAGTGGTATTAGAGGTCACAGACCCCCCCGTAAACTAAACTCCTCCGCAGCACAGGTGCATCCGAGAAAGCAAGTGCAAAGCCGCCACCATAAAAGTGTCCACCTTGCAGACTGTCCGCGGCGTCAAATTCGACCACCGCTCATCTTTACGACCCCCGACGCACGAACCTCTGCGAACATCACGACAGGTACACGCGCGCACTTTGCCCGGAGCTAAGAGACGCGACGGGAGCTCCGAAGGTGCCACGCCCTCCCGCCTGACTAATTGCCCGTTAATCCTCCCCGAGCCCACCCCCAGCTGACGCCACGGGGAGGTGTAGGAATCGGGAGCGCGCTCTGATATTTCTGCAGCCGAAAGAGAGATCTGCGAGATGGGCAGGTAAGGGTTATAGTGCGAAAATGGTGGTGGCAGTTGGTACTGGGCTCGGCTGATGCGTCGGTTGTTTCTCCAAGAGAGAGTCTCTGCGAGGGGGAGCTCCGATGTATATAATATATATAATACTCGCTTCGCTGGAGGCGCTAAGATAAATATTATTCGTATAGACGATTCTCTGATGACGAGCTTGACGCTAATACTCTTCTGGATATTGTTTTTCTCCGAGGTCCTCGTAACAGCAGCCGATTTCTACAAAGCAAACGAAATATAAATTGCAGAATTAATGCACGAATCACGCAGCGACCATTAGCAGCAAGTGCCGAAAGCTTCGATTTTTCACACCCCGCGCATGTGCTGCGCAGAAAAACAAACGATCCCTCGCGTGGCATTGTTCTATAGCTATATGCCTATAACGTGAGCCCATCTATATAGCATAGCTTCGGTATACATATATATAGTGATGTGCGTGGGCCGAGAAGTCAATTTGACGCGCAGGATGGGCGTGGTACTGCCGAGCCTGCGGACGGATTCGGCCGAGATAAAAGTCAAAACAAAATTTAGGCTGCTGCTGCTGCTCGGCGCGATGCTCTTTTATAAGAGCCCGTAAATATTCGACCGAGCGAGCGTCCGACTGATTTTCAATTTTCGAGGGCCGGGATTATGCTTCGTTATACTCGCGCACCGGCTTCTGATTTATCTGGGAGTTAAGAGCTTTGACGGTTGCGCCTGAGATAAGAATTCTTCCACTTATACTATATATGTAGGTATTCTATTTATAGAATACAGTGACGTCGCGTAAAAACAACTGACCTCCGAAAATCTCTCTCTAATAGCCTCGAAGAAAAAAATGTGAAAAGAGAAATCGCAAAAAAAGAGCAACGGACGTCATCGCGGCGCACGCGTGACTTATTCGCGTATATCGGAAAGCAATAAAGTCTAGACCCCGGCTATATAGATATAACTCGCAGCGACCCTAACGTACGTATATGTATAGGTATACAGTCAGCCGCGTGTGTATATCGAATCGACGAAAATTTTGCACGGCAGAGAGAGAGAGAGAGAGAGAGAGAGAGAGACTCGGAGATAAATAGCGAAACAGCCAACGAGCGAGAGAGAGGGAGAGAGAGACAAGCCTGCAGCGAACTGCGGTCGTATCGCGCGCAAAACAAACATAAACTCTCGCCATTTCTCCCTCGTTGCACTGGCCAGTAGCAGCGGCGGCGTCGGCGCTTCGTGCGCCGATAGATAACCGGAGCTAGTAAACTTCTACGCTGCGCGCACGTTATATTCTCTCCTCCTCCTCCTCCTCTCGTCTCTCTTTCGCGACTGCGCCTATCTTTGCCTCTATCGCTGAATCTATACATACATATATTTTTTTTTAATATTTCTTGTGAATGATTACAGATGTGTATTTTTATTATTAACTGATCTAATTCCGACTTCTGCCGGGGATACCTTTTCGGTAAAACATTTTTTCCCTCTGTTTCATCGGACAGTTTCGATCTACTCCGAATTTCGCTACTCCTCTTTGTTCTCCTCTCTCTTTGCCGTTGTATATTTCACGAGCGCGCACTGGACCAATTTCTGAGCGATATCGCGCTCGGACGCGAAAACTAGTTGCGATCGCTCGAGCATCGGTTCTAGTTATGCAACTTGGCTGCTGCGACAGTGGCTACTTGTATACACGTGCGCAGTGAACAACTATAGCAGTGTTGGAGGTACAAATGTTTATCCTCCAATGAGTTTATGAACTTTGATTTATTTTACGCTCCTGGACCCCCGTTGTTTTAACGCCCACTATATAGCTTCTCTCGCAGTACTTGATATATTTTTGTTTTAATTTGACGTATTTACTGCCCGCGCCTCTGCTCCGTCCCTCAAAATAATCGCATACATAAACAATTATAATTCATCCAATAGTTATATTTTAATCCATATAATAATATAAGCGGCCTACCACTCGACTTATCAGCTAACTTTCCATTTCAAACTAATCTCCCAGCCAGCTAACATATGCACAGGTCTCATATTCTCCTACACAGGCTAGCGCAGCAGGCAACAAGCCGGATTCGTGTTTACTAAGCAACAAGCCGACACACAATCCCTGAGCACTTGACGCGCGCAGCTTTTTTTTCTCGATTCCGCGTGTCGGCTTGGCTTCTATTCCGGTTGTGCACCGAGAGCAATTGCCCGCGCCGATTTTTCAGAATGCAATCCGCGACTCGCGTGTGTGGGGGCTGCACAGGCCACGCGACACCGCACGACTGTATTTGTGTGTCCGGTATTATTATTCGTTGTAACACGAGGACTTTACACGCGTTTGAAAATTCGCTTACGCGTGGTGAAATTCGCCGAAACAATTTTGTACATTGATTTTTTTTTCTTAGATCTTCGTCTAATAAATTGACTATATTTTTATTCAAAGACTCAAAAATGGTCTGCATTTTGAGACGTGTCATTTATTATTTCGGGATCATAAGACTCATTGTTCTAAGACAACAAAGCGCCGCTTCTGAAAAGCAAGCGCGTCGATCAACAAGCATATTGTCCAAACCCTCGAAACAAAGATCGACCCAGATGTCGATGGCGAAATCGATAAAGTATAATATAGCGAGGACCGAGGCAGGATTCGCGGTAAGACACTAGCTTATCGAGAATAAGAGAAGACCGCGCGCGGGCGCATTCCGCTGTCGTGTGCATCTGCTGCGCGACGACGACGTGTTCCCGATCTCTCGTTACCTTACGCTTTAGTCTTATACACCTTCGGACGGCCCTTCCTGGAAACTTTCGTTTCGCAAAATTGCCTGCGCGCACGTATATACTCTGCGCGTGTGACTTTCAAAGGCACTGTTCTTCGCGCCTCTTGCTTTTTTTCCTCTGCTGCAGTGCAATTTCAGAACTTGATGAGGTACACACGAGAATCGTTTTTAGTAAACGTTAAAATGATAGAATAATTAGAATAGCTCGTATACGCCATTTGGAATAAGCTCGAAGCTGAAACTCCCATTAGAAGGTTATCTTCAAAGAGACCGCAGAAAATTAAGTTTGGCAACTCTGGTCAGTTGAGCGATCACGCGTGGGGCCGCTTGGTAGAACAAATTCATCATCGCAAGAGCCTTTGAGTGTATATTTGAAGTTATATTTGAAATATTGACGTTTGAATTATGCTAGAAAATAAATGCAAAATAAAAACCCGTGCGCAGCACCCTTGACATGATTCTCGCTCTTAAAGACTCGAAGCTCCGTTCCTTTTCCGAGTGTAAAAACATCACTCTAAAAAATTTAGCGTGACTAAAAGTGCGCACGTATACACATACACACACACAGACGCTCTCGTCGAGCACACGTGTGATGGGACACGAGTCAACGTCGGCGACTCCCGAGAAATCGTAACTTGGCGTGTTTATCGCGAGACGCGCGAGGAGAAATGGCTTCTCTCTCTCTCGCTCGCGCGCGAGGCGTTAAAATCCCGCGCGATTACTTTTTCCCCCGCCACTCTCGTCGAGCCTTTTTTTCTCTCTCTCGGCTTCCTTCCCGTTCGCGGAAAATATATAATAATGCGATTCGCACCCCCGCTTGCGTTTTATTCGCCGAGTAATTAAACGTCCGGCCGAAAGGGTTACGGCACTGCGCTACGCGCGGCGATGGGAAAATTATGCCGAGCGGGAGATTGATGGAGAGGCGGGGAAATTGCTCGGATGCCGCCAAAGACTTTTCGAGAGAAGGAATATTAATTGCCGTGATTAGGATTTTCAGCTGGTATCAAGCGCCAATGAATCATGATTATACGCTAGAGGACGTTTTTCGCGGCGTGACTTGTCGCGAGCTGAAAAATCGCGGAAATACGACACCTACATATAGCCTTTTTCGCGAGAGTTGCGCATTATATATCAATTCTCCGACTGAGCCTATATACAAGCTACTTACACGCTCTGAATGCGGCACGTCCGAGCCACTTAAAATGAAAATATTTTTCATTTTTATTTCAGCCTAAACAAATTATACTCCTTCCCTCGGCTCTCGAGGAGAAACGAATTTACTCGGATCCACATATGCGCGCGCGCTGGTTCGCAGACAGAAAGAGGAGAGACAGGGAGAGAGAGAGAGACGAAGAGAGGTACTTTCTCTGGCGATGCCTCCTGAAAAAGATTTACTTATTCCTCGCGATTTACGATTTTAACGGACGTAAATCACCTTTTGGTTAAAGAGGCGAGGCATAAATCTCCCCCGTTAATAATTTACCTTTCAATTACCGCGTCCCGCGCCCGCGTGCGTGCGTATATATACGCGCCTATATATATACCTACACTTACCCTCCTTTCGCGCACGCAGTTTCATTAAATGCTCATCGCGGCGACCGATTTTTCGCGAAAAAATTCACGCAAAATTCGAGTCTATACATACTTTTTTTCTCTCTCGTCTGCACCGGGGGAAAAAAGGAAGCAAAGCGAGAGACTGCGCGCACGGGGTCGTTCATCAGCGGGCAACTTGTCACGCCGCTGGGCATCGGACATAAATTCCGGCCGGTAATGTGACGGCTCGCCGGCTCCTTATACACTGGCTCTCTTGAGAGAGAGAGCTAGTGGTCTGCTGCTGCTGCTGGGATGTGTATAACGCACCGGGTGTTCCCGAGCGAAAAATTCTTGCGATTATTGTGACCAGACTTGGCGGCTGCGTGTGACGTAGATTTCGGGAATTTCTGACGCACACGTGCATAATAATTATATAGTAGACTTTATTTTTCGTGATTTTTCGACGATCGATCATGTTGCAGAGTGTAGAGTTTGTTTGTTGTGGTTGTGAGATATATTCAAACTGCGGAGTCGCAACGTCGTTCTATAGCGAAATTTTGATAGAAGTATTTACGACTTTTGTCTACTGGGAACGGGAAAACTTAATATGCCTGCAGTCTATTACTGGTTGTAAAATTGTCGGTGTAAATTGTCATTCCCGAGGGGCCGTGTGAATTTCTTCACTTACGGTGACAGGCTAACTTACGGCAAGTCCGGCTGCGGACGTTTCCCAGAAAAACTTACATATGTTATTAGATTAAACTATATGCAGATATTTCCAAAGTAATATTGCGGACCGTAAACTTATACGCAATGGCTCGTGCGAAATTCTCGGTATATTTATAGTTTGTCGTTATGCTCGTACTTTGTATATAAAATGTTTCAAAAGTTGACGGTGAAAGTTGCCTTCGGCAATACAAAGCAATGATAAACCTATAAAACCTCGGTGTTTTTTTTTCCAATATGCAAATATTTTATTGTGTATATCAAAAAGCGTTCGCACCTAATTTCCCACAACAAACTCTCGTTAAAAATCACGGTCATTATCCAATCGTCATAAAATGCGAAAAAATTCAAAACTCGTCAGCCATTCTCGCGTCGATCCAATAAATCCCTCCTATATATCTCGGGGCATCCTTATCGCGTCCTTCCTGGTCTCGTTGAACTCTATTCGTCGACGGCGTCGCGCTCTGAAAAGACGGGGCCCGGTTGCGTTTAAATCGCGCGGCAGCCAAAATAAATTGAATCGCATTCTTCGGCAGTAGCGGCAATACGCGGACTCTGCCGGCCAGTCTATGTACGTATATAGCTATATATACATCCGAGTGGTTCCGCCCGGGGAAAGATAGATCAAGGACCCCCCGCGCAAGCCAGGCTGCTTCCTACTCCTTTTCCGGCCGGAACTCGATAGCGATCGCACGCTCCCCTGGTTCCTGAGACCGCTCGGCCGTGGAGTAGCTCGCCGGCTTTATGCGTATGAAAATTCACGAGGAATTGATTTTCACTTTTTCGATGCAAACACGCGGTAATTAAAATCCTGGCATAATCATTTGTCATATAGGAACGTTTGCGAATTCACGGAGTATATAGTCGGGAGAGCCAGTGAGACGAGGGTGAATTAAGATCGCGCACGTCCTTTCTAGGTAATTTTCGTCCTCCGGGTGCGCCTCGTTTATACCCGAGGGCCGTCGCCGCGTCGCACAAAAGGGGTGAGATGAATCGCCTCCGGCGCGCACTGGACAAATGGGGACATTAAGTCGCTTTTGCGGTTTCGTCCGCACGTATCCCCTCGCGCTCACTGCGAGACGTATACGACTCTTCGCTTTTTATCTTCCTCCTTCTATTTGTCTCTATCTCGTACGTCTCATTAGTTTTTTCGACGATGCAGCTGCTGCAGCCTCGGTATTATATTGTTTCTCGAGAAAATTTCATATCATTCCAGGAATGAGGAGATGAAAATTTTCGAAAAACAAATTGCTTCATCTACGCGTCAATGCCAATTCCGAAAGCTGCAGTATCATAAATTAGCCGGCAACGAGCCGAGACTTAACAAGATTTGCACAATATCCATATACACACGACACACTTCCTTCCTCCCTCTCTCTTCGTAACGAATAATTCATCGAAGACGTGTGGGACGCGACACGACGAAAACTTAATTTTCGAGCTGCGCCTTTTCTGAAAAATTACTCCCAACAAATTTTCGTCTCGCGACGAAAGCTCACTCTTGACTTGAGAGACTGCGAGGAACCAGTCACAGAACGCATCTACGCGCGTAACGACCATGACACTCTCGAATATATATACGAACGCACGACATTAATCTCCGGCGTAATTCTCTCGCGCGAGCCGCTGTCAGACGGGCGAACGCAGCTCTTCTCTCTTTCTGTTTCTTTTATTGCCTCTTTACCCTCTGCCTCTGCCTCTCTCTCTCTCGTATACCTTTTAGTGCGACTTCGTCTCGCGAGCTCTTTTTCTCGTTCCTCCTAGCGATGCTTGAATTTCTTCACTTTTCCATATTTTATGTACCTGACTCTTTATTTGGAGTCTCCAATTTTGTTGACCGCATAATATCGTCCACGCACAAGAGTACAAGCATCTCTCTCATCAGCGAAGTGAACTCGTCATGGCCAGAGCTCGGTTAAGAAGAGCCCGCTCATCACTCTCGGCACCGAGCCGTGACCAATCCGGAATAAATATTGCCGATTATTAACTCCGGCCAGCCGCGAGGCAGGCACACGCTGATGGAGCCGCTCCATGTGCTCCGACGAGTCGACTCGACTCTCTTATAAAAGCAGGTGGGGGAGAGAAGGATGAAGAACCGCGCGCGGTCCACACCTTCGAGAGGGCCGATATGCTTGAGATGTTAAGTGGGACCATTAGCGCTGCAGCCGCGCGAGCGCGTGTGGGTCCCGCCGAGTGATGGGAGATTCCTTTCGCGCCTCTCACCTCTTCCCCTCATTCATTCTCGACTCTCGCAGGGCGAGTGCAAGTGCCGCGCGTTGGGAATTTTCGGCCGCATGTTTGATCCAAGTGAGAGCCGATATCGATGAGTTTCATTTTTTTTCCGGTGTACGCTGGGCATGATATTCCGTGTCACTCTTTGATGATTCGGTGCGAGGAATTTCGGATGTGAAAAATTACAAGCGCTTCGTATGACTTTCTGGTCAATTATGTAAGGTCGATGATGCTGGATTGACGCTTTTACGCGTATTTTTTATCGGGTCAAGCGTAATGGTTTAACTGTAAATCGAGGAAAAGTCCGTGTGTACGCGCCGAGTCCTGATAAAAGAAAAAAGGCACCGTAAGACTTCAATCGCCGCCGCCTCTCTGTTGACGTTAATTCGTTCTAAGCCGTCGAGCAAACACTATCGCGCGTGTGTGCATCCCGTTTGTTTGTCCGCGGAGCTGTTGCGCTCCGCTTTGGCCCTAATCGGACACTTGGCGTCCAAATGAGTTTCTCTCGATTGATCTAGCGCGCAGCTCTCACAGGTTGAAAATTCAAACCGTTTAGAAAAAAAATTCACGTAGAACGAACGTTACGAAACAATCGCAAAGAACTTGGAACGCGAGAGAAAAAAAAACAAACAAACTCCAGACAGATCTCGCTCTCTTCTGATCTCAAAGATCGAATCGCTGAAAGGCGAGCCTCGAGTAGGGATAAGAGTCACGCCGCTCGCGGCTGCAGCAGTCGTCCTATCTTATAATATAATATATTCTCCTTTCTCATGCATCCTCGTCTTGGCTGCGTCGATGAAGATGTCACCGCGAGGTCGCGCGCCGAGTCAGCGGATTCCGCTTGCATATATCCCTCATGCAAATTGACAACTGCGCTCGAGCCATCTCTTCCTTGAGTGCTGCAGTATGTTCTTTTTTCAGCGGGCTATATAGCACCCCGAGCTTTTGTGTCGGAAGGGCTTTATTGATGTTTAGGAATGTGGATCTGCCAGAGTGGAAACGATACTGTTGGAGCAGTGACACAATGGCGAGTAGTGCATTGCGAAGTGCTTAGCTGCATGGGGTATACGAGATTGCTGCTGCTGTGTTAAAAGGGATTTGGGAACTGCGCGACCGGACTGTATAAGCTCTAATAGAATTTAATTCATTCGTTTATTGATAGCTTCGCGTCGTGAGTCGTGACTTTCGATCTACATGTTGTTCGTTGTGCGTGTGTTATATAGTAAAAATTCGAGAAGAATTTTCCATTCTGGCTTATCGAGCTATCGTATATTGCATTATGTAACACTTTATACGCAGCTGTCTCTGTTCTACGTCTTGAATGCAGAAAAATGTTACGTAAAATCGTTATAAACGTATACACTTTTATCACGCACGCGTAAAACGCGCAAAGCTTTTGTATCACATAATAATAATAATAATGTCTAACACGTTCGATAGCTATACTTTTCACGAGGAGTCGCGCCTCGTTGTGCCTCTGGAGACAGCGCGTGATTATCCAACCGGTATGACACTTTGCTTATGGCTAACCATGATATATCCACTTTCGTTGACTATCCATTTTTATGTCTCGATTAGAACGATAATGAATTTGATTACGTGAATTTTTTTATTAAAAACACACGGACGTAATCGTCGCGAAAAAAAAACACCTCGCAATTTAAAAATAAAATATCGCCCCAGTGCAGCAGTAGCAGCAGCTCGGCATTGTGCCAGAGAAAACAAACATTTTTAAGGGCTCGTGAAAATTGTATCAATCTTGCTCGGAGCCAGCGGCAGTGGCGGCGGCGTTACGCAACTCCCGCTATATACAGCGTCGTCCGTCTGCTGCACGACTCGAGAGCGCAGTCCCGATGTGTACTCGACAGAGAGAGACCCTTCGGAGATTAAATTTACACATAGTTGCGCCACGGAACAAAGAGCGAATTGTTTGCATGAAACGGCAAATATTTGAAAGAGCCCCGAGTCTCTCTGTTTCTCCCGTTCCTAACCAGTTGCCGGTACATCCTGCGGAGCACGGTTAAGGGCGCGCGGACAGTCGAGAGCAAGAGACTGGTATATATAGCTACCCTCGCGGGAGGTTGTAGCAGACGGAGCTCTGGACTCGATCGATGTTTGCCTCGGCCACTTCGCTTTAATTGCCGTCGAATCGGGTGTCCATTAGAGGCAAGAGAGTCTCGAGAGTTCCTGCCGCTGCTGCTGCTGCTGTTTACTGCGGGTGCGAGGAATCAGTGCTTGCTACCGCACTCGTGTAATATTGATCGGATTTCATGTAGATGCTGTGAAATTTTTAATGCTTAAACCGTATGGCTATTATAAGCTTGACTACTACGCAGAAATAACTGCACCTCCAAACATCCGCACCCATACACACATCTCGTCACAATACCAAGTAGCCAAACAAGCGCACACGATTAAATTCCAGCTCCGCCCAGCAATCCAATTACCGAAATTGTTCCTCCAAAGCAAGATTACCTCTCGTGTGTGCGCGTGTATTTTCTCATTGTGTGCGCGACAACAAACCGCTCTTCCAAACCATGAGAAGAAAAAAAACCGAGCTCGCGCGCACTGGGTACTGCAAACTAAACCAGCCGCGAAACTTTCTCTAAAATTGTCCCGGCGCGCATTGTGTAGTGTCTCGGCATTTTCCCATATATATACATATACGGAGCGGTTGCGCAAAATCGACGCGGAACCGGAGGAGCGCGACTGTATATGTATATGTGAGTGTGTACGAGTAGGGGCCACTTTGCGAGCGCGGAAGCTCGTCCGGAAATCGCACCTCGTGCGGAGAGCTACTGCTGCAGGTAGTGCGCCACGCCTGGGTGAGTCTGCTGCGCGTGGAACCGAGAGTGTGTGGAGATGTGCCCCGTTGATTTATCATCAGCTTGGCCCGGAAGTTCGCGGGAGAGGCGACGCGATATTAGGATGCCCGAGAGATAATTAGCCATCGGTGTGTCCTACCTTATACTATATCGATAAAATTTTCACGTCGCGATGTTAAGCTACTTGCGGATAAGGCCAGTGCAGGAAGCGGAAGTGTAGGTACTGCAGTCTCTCTGGGTGCGGCAGCGGAAAAATTTTCGTCTAACGGGAGAGTGTGGGTACGCGAGCGGCTAATGATGATAGTGTATAATGACAGGGTCTCTGTATTCCGGAATTTCCCTGAATTTGGCTCTTCTTATAATCATCGGGTGTATACTTCTTGAGACCGAGTATAGAAATTCTCATAAACGCTTTAGCCTCGTGAAGTAGCGTGTATCGCACAAAACAACATTTTGCGAAAATATAATTTTTGGCAAGACGCGGCGGACAAAATTTTACTATCTCTCTCGGGTCTCTAAATTAAAGAGTCGCGCGAGCCATAAAGCCAGCGATAAAAATCCGGCGCGCACTATTTTCCTACACAACAGTTTTTGCACAATATTTCAACAGTAATGCTCTGTTTGCGAAAGAGCTGCGCCACGATAAAACCTGGCCTCTCCCTCCCTCCCTTTCTCTGTCTGCTTTGGAGATGAGATCGTCCGCCGGAAGTTCCGTCGGACCGGAATCCATAAAAACTGTCGTGACCCGCGTTACGCGGTCCGTCGACTTCCTCTCTCTCTCTCTCTCTCTCTCTCGTTCTTCTGCACACTTTTCCGCTCTCTTTCGCTCCTCCAGAGCAGCGTCGGCTCACTCGTAATTTCGGAGCAGCTCCTTCGCGCGGGATAACCCCGGCGAGGACATCGAAGAGCCGCCCGCGCGTTTCCGACTTTTTTCCGGGCATCCGCGTTTCTTTTGGCTCTTTTTTTACCTAATAACTCGTAGCTTATTTTTCTGCCCTTTTCCTCTTTCGGGAAGCTTTTCTATTTTTTTTTTTGGAGGGAGTTTTTTTGCGAATAGTTTTGCAGCTTTATTTGTATGTTGCGGATGAAACAGTGCAGCAACTACATTTTTTCAAATTTTTTCGAGCTGAATAAAATTTTAATTTCTTGTTTTTAATAAAAGTTAAACATTGCTTGTATTCATCAGAAAAGAAAGTACGAGAGTACGTTGACCCAACGAGAGTTAACAAAGAAAAAAAAGAATGTCTTTGTAGTCTAATAAGATTCATAAAAACGTATTACGTCAGCGGCCGCTAGGCGAAGCATTAAAATCACGTATAGCTCGCGCTCACGCAAATGGAGGCAAATTAGAAATCCATTCTGTCGGCTGTCAGTTCTTTTCCGTCTCTGTTCCGTGGCTGCAGACACTATACGTAACTGGTTCATCCCCATCATCTTCCTTCTCTCGTCGTCGTCGTGTCTATTCGGAAGACGAGTCAAAAATGTGAGCGCAACGAGAAGTGTGTGTACGTCTTTGCTAATTAGTGAAAACCGGATTTTGCTCATTTGCCGGCTCATTTTTCATTCTCGAGATTCGCTCATTAGCTCGGCTTTAGCTCCTGCTATATATAGCAGTCTATCTGCTGGCTGTATATTACGCTCTGGGCTCCGCGATTCTCTGTCTCTGTTGGAAAATCAATAATGGCATCGCCTATTTCTCAACATGGAAAAACACACGTTATAGGAGCATTAGATAATAAAACATTTGTATCAGTAAATGATGGAAATTGAAAAAGTGAAATCGAGCTTTAACAAACGAATTCATAAGTGCATAAAGTAACTGCACGTGTGACCTGTTATTGAATCATTCAACATAATAGTATACAACTAAAATTTCGCTGAATAAAAATAATACTTGTTAAATATCGTTTAAAATATAAGCGATTTGAGCACTCGAATTCAACAAATTCACTTATCACCGTCAGTAAAAATTGTCCCAGTCGAAAAAAGCCGTTCAAGCCAAACACTTGCAGGCAAAACAACAGTTGATACTTCTCTAAGCCAGACAAGAGTTATCCCGCCGGTATAGTAGGCTATCGTTCTCGCTGTCCGCTTCGCGAGTTGTGTATATACGCGGATAGCTGGAGCGACGGCGGGGACGCCCCCGGTTGGTCGGCGGGCGCTGGCTGGTCTGGTTGGCTGATAGAGGGGGACCTTCGCGCACTGTCCCGACCTCCTCTCTCTCTCCTCCTCCTCCGCCTCCTCCTCCTCCCGCCGCCACCGCTCGATCTCGCTCTCCTTTTCCATCCGACAGACTTCCTCTCCTGCAAGGAGCTGCTCGATCAGTTTGCGAATGCTTACAGGATAGATGGGCGAGAATAATGGGGAGGAATTTAATTTTTATGATTCGAGGAGTGCGAAATTGGGGAGGAAATCATCAACGCAATTTATAGCGCCGATCTGTATCAGTAGTCAAATGTCGAGGTTGGCGAGACATTTGACTACTGTATAGGTATATACATCGAAACCGTATGCAACGTTTATATTCTCAGAAGCGAATTACTTTCGCACAAAAAGAGACGGCGAAACTCAAAGCAGAGGAGAAAAACCGAGATAGAGATGGATTATAAGAGCCGCTGAAACAGAGCAGCGACTGCGGAAAAAAGATGAAAACTAATGAAAGAGCGAGACGGAGAAAAGATGGCGGACGCGAGCGAGTGAAAAGCGCATATCCGCTGCTGCAGCGACGCTCTTCCTCTCCGATTCTCTCTCTGTACCACTGCAGCAGTAGTACTTCGCCTCGGGCGCGCTTTCCTAATGAACTGTGTAATAACGTCGCGACGCCCTGCGTCTCTTCGACGAGACTTTCGCTCTGTCCCTCTCTCTCTCGTTTTTCTTTCTGCTTTGCTTCTCCCGCTTTTTCGTCTTCCCACCTCTTCACTCGATAATTTACCGGCTTGCTTGCTTTGTGAATTATGTATACTCGTTATTTTGAAATTTCATTTTGCAACTAATTGGGTATTAAGAAGAGCGCGCCTAATCCGCGGTTTAATTTTATGCACAACTACGCGGAGATCACCTGGCAGTGGCTTATCGCACGAAGCCGAGACGCGGAAGCCATATTAGCAGCCCCTCAAAGACGCCTTTATTAACGATGTCGAAGCGAGTCTTAACTCGTGGGGTAATCCCTGCAGGTGAGAAATTTGCTCGCGCGAACGATACGACTCCGTGATTGAATTATATCCCTATACTGTGATGAAAAACATCCCTTTAATGTTTCGCGGATATACATTTGTGCGACTGTCAGCGATCGTTCAAGGTTCAAGATCTCTTGAAACGCGTATCAACTGAAACTCTCGTACATGCGTTCCTGCACATATCCTCCTCCGCTAATAAGCAACGATCCAGAATAAAAAGAAACGGAAGATCTCTGATCCAGGACGAAGATCACGCTCCGGGAATGATGTCTCTATAATGCATCGCCACGTATCTTAATATCATGCGTCGCGTGACTCATGCGTGAAGTCGCATACATCACGCGCGCGCGCCTCCGCTCGTCATAAACGCTCGCGAGCAGAAAAGAGGTTCGGCCCTTCTTCTTCCTTTTTTTACACGGGATTACATACATTTTTGACCTTTAAGGGGGCAGTTGAAATTTTCAAATCAGTCATCAAAAGTGTTGACACGACAGCTATTTGGATAGCTGCGGTAAGATATACTAATACACATCAAAGGCGGCCATGATGGTATTAATAATAAAATACATATATACCCCTGAAGCAATCCACGAAGATTCATTAAAAACACTAGTCTTTTCGAAACAAATGTTGCTCAATTCGTTTATCCGCAAACGATGCCGCAAAACATCAACATTAGCTAAAGCAAGCCAACAAAAGCGGCATTTTTCGTATAAGCTCTCGCTCTGCCGACACGCAGAGCAGATTAATTAGCCCGAAGAATTTGCGCTCGGTCGAGTGACTCACACTCGCGGTGCGGCGTATATAATTAATTAGCGGCCATTAATAAGCGCGCGGATAGGCGAGTTTAGAGCGCAAGCGAAGAAGAGCCTCGGCGACGACGGCGACTGATGTCGAAAACGGATGATAGGTGAGCGCCTGCGCGTATATTATATCGCGCCGGTGTGAATAATAACCCGCCGTCGAATAATCGGCTGTCGTCGGCGTTCCGCGGGACATTTATTTATACGCCTGCGGTTGGGATGAAGATCTGCGCTGTTTTGAAATCTAATTAGGAGGATTGAGCTGTATTGTATGATTTTTATTTTTTATTTGAATAATTTACATTCTTATAGTCTGATCTATAGGTCATTTGTTTTCACCAAGAAGAAAGAATTTTTTTTTATAATCAAGTCATTTTCAGTATATTGACATCGTAGCGACATAAAATTTGTTCACTCATCATTATTCATATAACTACAACGTATTTGCTTCTGTTTTCATCAAACACAGAAGATCAGATATTTTTATACACACATAAAATTACAACATCTACTTTTATCTTGTAAGTTTTTATTTTTTTATGATTTTTTTTATTCGATTCATTGCATTTGCATAAATAATCAATCACCATTATCTCGTATAAATTTTCAATGATTTACGCAGGAAATAAAGAAACAGTGGAATTTTATTGTCGCGGTGAACGTACGAAAACAATGCACGTCATTTACGGTCTTTCCTTCTGTATTTTTACAGGGACTGGAATTCGACGAGCAACGTCCGCGTACAAGAATCCTGGCCAACGTGAGCGCCATTCACAATGAAAAATCCGAATTTCTTCAACGACGGCGGCTCGCGCTCCTTGAACGACTCGCGCTGCACGGTAAGAATTTTCAAATCCACTTTTAGAAATACATTTTTTTTTCTTCTGTTGTTGCTCGGTTTCTCTTTTTTTCAATATATAGTAGTCTTGGGATTATATTCGACAGTTTTATCACGTGTGGCTCACGTATATGAAACTGGTTCTTATACACAGACAATAATTTAACTCGTCCTTTATTAGCATATAAACAACTGCGTTAAACAAACTGCGATAAATTCAGTCATTGAAAACTCGGCCCATTTTTTACGTACTTAACGCCATCAAAACGTCCTCTCTCTCACTCTCCTGGCTGAACCGGCCCAGTAGTGCGCAGCAAATGCGAATTTATCGGGCGATCCCGTCACAGCCAAACGAGCGTCGTCGTCGACGAGGCGCGAAGAATGAAAAGATCAACGCAACAGTCGCCGCCGCTACCGCGGATCAAATCGCGAAAGAGAGACGCGGAGGCGAGATCGAATGTTTTGCCCCAGTTTCGCGCACAACAGGGATTCTGGCTGCTGCAGCGCTATACTGCGCGACACGACGTTCGCGTTCGTCACGCTCGGGCTGCAAACTAGGCGGCGGCGGCGGCTTCGATCTTCCGGCGTAGGCTTAACGAGAGCAGAGTTGAGATTTTGCGAGGTATTGTTATATGTTGAGGATAGTTGTAGAATTTAGAGCATGAAGTCGATCTCGGCGAAAGACGGCTACTGAATCTTGTATTTAATCTAGATGCTGTTTTCTATAGTGAGAAACCGTCGATTTCTATATATGTTATATACAGCATGGACTGTTTTTCGCAAAAGAAACGCAAACGCGTATATATACACGAATCTCGTTTGACAATTTCACTGTGAGATATATAGAGGCGCGCGGTAAAAAGTGCGAGGCAAAAAGAGGCCGCGACCTTAATTTATATAGTCGCCTTGTGAATTAGACGCGCTTTTCGGTCGACGGGTTACGCGGGCATTAAATGTTACGAAAATACAATCGTCGCAAAAGCAAACAAGCTTTTTGCAGAGTCGCGATATTACGAAACGATTATAATAATGAATTCAGCATAATAAGCGCCTTCACACCTCGATGAACCACCGAAAAACACATCCTCGACCACACCTCGTCGGTTGCAGGTAGACATACCTGATACTCCTGCAGGAGCGTATCACATCATCCTCGAAATCCTCTCTCTCTCTCTCTCTCTCTCTCTCTCATCTCACATCAGAGGGCCGCAGAGCAGCGGATGATATACGCGGAATGCGCGCGGTCATCGCGCGAACCTCTCTCTCTCGTGCGCGCGCCGTCGATCGATCGGCCGCGCTCCTCCAACCTTGAAACGGAATCCGGCGAGGGCACGGCATCCCTCTACTACTACACTACTACTACTACTACTACTACTACTACTACTACTACTACTACTACTACTACTACTACTACTCTGTGCACGACAGCTATGAAATCGCCGGTGATTGCTCCCGCTCTATACCTCCTTCGCTTGCTATGGCAGATTTTCGATATAATCCGCGTGTCTCGAACCAGCTGAGGCAATGTCGCGCTTTTTGAGATCGAGAGCTGCTCTCTCTCTCTCTCTCTCGAGCCAGCGGAATATCGCCGTGTCCTCCTTAGACCTCTGCTGCTGCTTCTGCTGGCTCTTGTGTAGACTATATATACTCTGATGCTCTGCGATCGATGAGAGACTGGGAGGATGTACGCTTGGACTTGAAATTGTCCGGCTCTGATTTCGATCGGTCGCGATATTTAATTACGCAGTATAATGTATAAAGATTGTGCTCTATCCAGTGTACGACATTCTTTTCCCGCGATTACGCGCGAGGCTCGCGCCACTTCGGTTACGATCGATTTGAGCGGCGTTGAAGGCCACTCCGACGATCCATATAACAAGTGCGCCCGCGCCTACGTCACTTTCCGGCTTCGCGAGCGCTGATCATTCGCTCTACTGCGTTATGTCATTTGTTGTTTTAGATAAGTGTATATACGAGTTTTGTAATGCTCTCCATTACGCAGTTGTGTTTTTATAATATTATTATAAAATCGCGCTGGATCATTGTTACTTCGACTAATTCAATTGAACGCTTCGGTCCGAGAGAAAAATCGCGTTCCCATCAGGCGCAAAGAAGCCAAAGCTCTCGAATCGACATCAGAAGCGCGCGAAGCGTAAAACGAGTTTCTTGAAAAATCAATTAATCCCGATTATACATCACGTAAAAAAAAGACCGCTGCGCGCATGGGAAAATCGCCGAACGACTTTCCAGGCGTGTTCTATAATGTAGGTGCGAAGAAGATTACGCTTCCAAAGTCATCATCAGTGCGACCCGTCGAGCGATGGTCGATTTTCCCTGCCCGTGGAATATCGCCGACTCACCAAAACGACTTTGCTCCTCCTTTTTTTCAAGAGACTATACACTCGCTCTCCTTTTTTACCTCGTGGACGCGCAAGATTAACTCGTCAAACATGACGTATATACACGCATATATATACGCGCCGCGGCTAATGGGTTATTCGAGGTAATTAGCGCGCGAATCGCGAGCAAAAACCGACGTCGTTCGCCGGCTTTTATTTTCGGACCGAGTTTTCTAGCTGACGCTTTGCGCAGGCAATCAGCCGGGATTTCACGCCTCGGAAGGGAGAGCTTGTGTTTGGAAAGAGACGATTATGATGACGCTGGGTGTGTAAGGCGCGAAATGATTGAGCTTGATTAACGCGAGGTAATAATTTATATATACGACATTATATATACATATTCGAACGAGAGGATTTCGACACGAAAGCTCCTCTCGACTTTCCCTTCTCCCTGATATCCTCCTCGTTTTTTAATAATCCCGCGGCCGTATCAATCTATAAACTTCTCTCTTGCTTCTCCGGCATGGCGCGCGCTCTCCTGAAAAGCGAGGCGAAGCTCGTTACACGTCGTGACTCGGCGCTTCCCAAGCTCAGTTCAGTTCTCTCTCTCGCTCTCTCTCTCTCTCGGCCAGCCCTTTTGCGCGCGCGCCCGCGTCTTCGGAGCTCCTCCTTCCGCTTCTTCGCCTTCTCTCTTTCGATGTATAGCTGCGTAGTGTGTGTGTGTGTATAATATATATAGGGGAAGCTCCCCGTCTCAGTCTCTCTCTCTCTCTCTCTCTCTCTCTCTCTCTCTGATGCTCGAACGCGCAGAGGAAGAGAGAGAGAGAGGAGCAAGCTCGAGGGTCGAAAGTGGAAGAACGAGGGTTGGGATTTGGCGAGAGATGAAAAATGCTGGAATTTTCGATTTTACACCGAGGCGTGAAGCTTTTTCCTCGTAATTGTTTGTTTGCGATTACGGAGTATACAGAAGAGAAAAAAAGAAGCGCAGATAAAATTTCCATATGCGTAAGAATAAGCCGCACGCTATCAAAGAATCCAGCCGACCGTTAATTGCAGATTAAACTGCGGGTTCGCGTTACTTTTTAATTATCATCGCCCGACACATCGGGAATCGAAGCTGCTGATGCAGACGAACCTCTCGTGTATGTGTACGTGACCGACGAGGCTCCGCGCCTAAAAACCTTTTTACGCAGCGTCATCCACTCATTCGGCTCTCTCTCTCTCTCGTGAGTCCTTGCGAGCTCTGGGCTCGACACAACAGTTGCCAATAACGATTTGAAAGGAGCCGCGGCATCTCGATCGACACCTTAACGCGGCGGTCCGATCGATAAATTTTAACCTTAATTCGAAACACTATCGTGCGAGTTTAATCGCGTACTTTGCTGTACCCATTAAGCGAAATCTTTATAATACACTCTTGCTGATCGTTTATTTATATTATTTTCAAAATTGACTCATTTGCAGCACGACATAATTGTAACGCCTTCTGGAATTCCGAGCGGATTCCTAATTCGGTCCTATACGCACACGGTCGACCTTATACGTACGCTCGAAATTACGTAATTGGCCAATCAACGCTGCGCGCGCGCGCGCGCGCGAGCTGTGTAACACGAGCCTGAGCAGCGGTGCGTAAAAACTTTGAGGTTGAACTTCCGAAAAAAAGCGGACCACGTAACCATCCGAGCTCGTTCGGAGCGAATTGCGCGACAAGTTCCCCGAAAGAAATTAACGTTGAGCGCGTGCACAGTATATGGGTAGTAGTTTCGCGCTCGTGGCCCGCATTCCGTTGGAGAATATTTGAGAAGAGGTGTTGGTAAAAATGATTTATTCTCGCTCGGCGTAACGAGATGCTCGAGTATCTCTCGTATATTTAAAAAACACTTCGATACAGTGTTTTCATGCCTGTGTATATATTTCAAACATATACAAATGCAGAGTCTGATTATATACACATTCGAGGAAAAAAAATGTAGGGTTACCGTCGACTTCTGCGAATATGATTAAAGCACGGTAGCCACGCAAAAAGTTCGAAATTTCTTTAAAATTGCCAAAGTAATGGTCCGCATTTCTCGCCGTATCGTGAAGCAGAAAAAATGTAGGTATACACAATATCTTTACGCAAACGTAAAACATAGAAACTATACGTGTATCAGAATATTCTGACGAGCCGAAACGGAATCACACGCACAGCATGAAAAACGATTCCGACCTCCAAATTCAACGTGTAAACGATACAACCTCTCTTCCTCGTGATGATTGCCCGAAGAATCCGTACCCGGTCAAAAAAGCCAAAAGCTTCTCGGAACACTCGGCACCTCGTACAAGTATACGCGTGTGACGAAACGCGAGCATCAGATCTGTGTCGGGACTCACCTGACTAATGGACCGGCCAAATTACATTATCTTCGAATCGCTCGCCGCGCGACAGTTACTAATACGCCCGTCGTTTTCACGGCCGACGAATCGTGTGTATACGTCTCTTGGGAATGCGGTGATTTTTTTTCTTCTGTATACTGGGTAGATCGTTCCGATGAATTAATTAAAGCTGATGATCGTGTAAGAAGCTATGATTGCCCCGAGTCTCGTCTGAGAAAAAGTCGTTGGGATTCTTATTCTGGGGTTCTCTCGTTGTGTCTCTATTTCTCTTTTTTCGGATATACAAGAGATTAACGGGTTGTTTGGAATACATTATACACATTTTAATACTTCATCTATGCAGACTATACGTGTTATAACTCAGTTCTCCTCCTTGCGTAATTCACAGCTGTTTTATTCGCAATGGTCTGCGCGCACAAAAACGCCAATTTTCCGTCTCTCCTAGCAAAAACAATCGGCAGCGACAGGATCTCTCTCCCCCCTCCATTATGATTCCCTCAATAAAACTCCAGCTGCGGAGCATTATCGTCGGAAACGATCAACCCGCTCATCAATCCCGAATAATAAAATTCCCAAGAACGAGCGGACCTCTTTCTCTCATCGCTCATTGCGGAAATCTCGCGCTTGCAGCGAGAGAAATGCCGAAGCTCTTGGCCCCGGCGCGCATTAACGGCTCGACGAGCTTGTCAGTTTCCAGGAGTCGCTAGCGCCGCTGCCGATGACACGAATCTTTGTCTCTCCAAGCTCTCTTTTCCTCCGGCGCTCTGACACGCAGTCCTCTCTCGCTCGCTCCACCCTCGACGATTCTGCAGCAGCAGCAGCAGCACTTTATCCGAGAGAGCGAGTCGCTTTTTACGGAATCGACAGGGAAAAAAGAGCGAGAGAGAGAGAGAAAGAGACACGAGGGTGAGGACCGAAATCGAAATGAGGATCGGGGAGAGATAATGGCCGTGTATTAGGCTGGATTGCCCGCGCCGATATGCCGGGGTTGGGGGCGTTGCTTTGTATTTTTTTCCGTCATGCTCGATAATGCTTCGTCATATTTTGTTAAAAACTGCGAGAGATGGAATCTAAACTGAAACTTTGAGAGGAGTTAAAAACGAAATTATTCCTGCCGCTGATGCCGGTTTCATCTCGGGTTTCATAATCGCGAAACACGTGCCGTGTGGACAAAAACATTTAAAATACATTCCATATACCTGCAGCTCGGGGTCGACGTACAGGCAGACTCCGTCGTCGGCGAGAGTCTCTACCCACGCGCTGGCGCGTGTCTCCGTCAGCGCAGAGAACGAGAAAGACAGAGACAGCGCCAGAACTTGCCGAGAGTAGTACAGTCGTCGTCGCGGAGCGAGCTGTCAACGCCAGGACTTCTCACTCCCACAAAAATAATTACCGGGAGAGTAAGCGAGAGAGGGAGAGAAGCGCCAGGACGAATATACCGGAGAGTATACGGTGATATCCTGAAGCCGAAGGCTATTGTGCCAATCGGACGGACGCGCCCCGAGGAGAGAGAGAGAAAGAGAGAACGGCTCGATAAGCACGAATGCGAGACTTTCTCCGAGCGGCTAATAAAAATTCATTTGTCTCTCGCGTGCTGATCTTCCATGGCTTAAACGGCTGGCACGTGATGCTCGTGTTTTATCGAAATTTGTTTAGAATAATTTAAGAGCAATAACCAATTGTTTCAAAAGTATCGCATTGTCAATCCTCGCGGGACGTAGTACGTCGATTCAATGGATTCACGCCGAATATTATAACGAGCACGCATCAACTTTCCCAAAAGAAACGCGTAATTACCCATTGAACAAATTATCATTTACTCTCGCGAATATATATTATAAGAAGGCATTGGAACGCGCACAAAAGCGAGTCTCGCGAGATCAATCCCCGAGAGTTTCGCCGGGAGATCGAGATCCGATCGAGTGGGCTGATGATCATTCGCGGAATTAATAAAGCCGCGGAAGATTTTTTTCTCTCTCGCCCGTCCCCCGAGAAACGATTGTCTCGCGAAACGAGGATAAAGTAGGTTTCCTCCACCTTGACGCGCCGGAACAAGCGCCGATGCGAAATGTGCTTTTTCAGAAGACTCCGGGGAATCGTTTGTACGGGGGAATTTGTGCGATGCAGCGACATAACGACCTAATCGAACAATTTCCTTCCGATCATCTGCCTCCTAAAGCGGACAATGCGAATGCGTTTTTTTGCGGATAATGCCAGGAGGCTTTGGGGACAAAATTTTCATTTTAATTATGAAGCCGAAGCCGATGCTTCCATTGTTTACGTCGTTATTCATCATTCGTATACGCTATTTTCTCCTGATATTGATATCGCGTTGGGGATAAAATTTATCAACGGAAGATGAGTGTTGTACGAGATTTTTAATGTTCTTTTCGTTGTTTGATTGCAGAACCAGACCACTGCGGGCTAAAATGAACTCGACGCTGTTCCAGCCAAGAAGCACTTATAAAGAAAAGGAAACAATACAACTAAGCTCGTTTTAATAAGTTTGTATGTAGTTCTTACTTTAAGGATGTATGATAATGTAAGTGTTGAATAAACAAACTTCGTTAAGAGATACACTTTATTAGCACTTTAAACCTCTTTTTAATGTAAATACAATGAATTATTATAAATAAATCTGTAATTAATCATCTAAATTGTAGTTGATTATTCATTAAATCGATTTCACAACATAAAGCTCGCTCATTGTGGATTATTGATGAATTCCCATCCTGAATATTCCTTTTCAATTCGCTATGTCTACATGTAGACGTATTTAGTTTGATTAATGATAGTATATCTATTTTTTTTTAATATACAAATGGTGCTTTTTATAAAATGACTTGTTAATTTATTCACGTTACCCATTTGCTCGTTTATTAATTTCTTATTTTCGTTATTCTAGGTTAATCAGACATTCCTAAACCCCAAGATCCGTCAATGTGTATAAGTTCATTATTACGTTTTCACGTTACGCTTTTTTCCTCTAATAATAACACACGTACGGAGAGATTCTCTACAATGGCAGCCCGACGTAAGTACTCATTCATTATTCATTTTGTGCGTATATATACTACAAAGCGCAAAAGGCGATTTCAGAAGACCATACACAGGTACACAGGGTACCTTGATACAGTATAAGGCAGAGCTACACACAACGTAGCGAACGCGCGCCAAAGCGCGAGAGCGCCAAGTGCGCAACTTTGATGTCGCGCGAGTTCTCGTCATTAAAACGTCGCGGCATCAGGCGGCTGGATTACTCAAGCCGCTAGTCCCTCTCTCACTGTAGCTGACAAAGTGCCTCGCAGGTCATGCGCGATCTCTTATACGAGCGCCACTTAATTAACAAACTTCCGGCAGCGACTCCTCTAATTAGAAACGGTTTAGGGCAAATATCGCACACGCTCCTCTCCTTGCCTACATAATTCAATCCTGTGCCGACTCTTATATACTTCTCTCTCTCTCTCTCTCTCTCTCTCTCTCCCGCTTTGCCTTCACTAATTAGAGCTAAGATATTTTCTTTTGACGGCTCCCAAGACGCTTATCGCGGAATCGAGGATTTCAAGCAAGTGTCTTTGCTCTTAAATTATACACTACTAGTTTGGAATTAGTCGATGACTTTCACCTAATTAGCAATCAAATCGCGAATATTTTCTCCGCCATCACCAAAGAAGCGCTATGACTTACTCCAATCAGAGTATAACAATTACATCCAATCACCGGAACGACTCTAATCGCTCCGGGTCCCTATCGACTGCGTAACTCGCGTCGCTGACGCAGCTATACTCTTCGCGTAATCGTCATGAGCGAAAAAAAAAAATTGGAGCAGGGTCCATTTTTCCGTCCCGCTCTTTCCGGCGTCGAGAGGGCAGCAGCGCTTTAGCACTGTCTGTCTCGTCGTATGTGTGGGTGGACGCGAACGTGCGCGTCGCCCTGGAGACACGAGGCATCAGCGCTCGGACCGGAATTCGCGATAGGCTGATGTCGGAGGGTTCGCTACCCCTGAGACATCGGTGAGAGAAGGATGAAGTAGCAGGGGAGTGTTGGAGGCAAGTTGTGTAATGGATGATTATTATCGTGAATTATATCTCTATATAATACCGATTGTTTGAAATTGCAATATTGAATGGTTATACGCATGTTAATAAAATGATTCAAAACTAACGTGTTGCGGTGAGCATCAATAGTAGAGCACTTTACTTCCATAATTCACTCCACCACTGAACCAGTCTAAAAATAAAGTCGCCCCCGCTTCCATGGAGAATAAAAAAGACTCCACAACAAAAATAAAATCACAGCATAGCGAAAGATAACTCGAAAGGAAATCGCGGAGCGTCGAGCTAGGGAAAGAAGTGGTGGAAAAGCCGGGAAGGGAAGCTCTCTCGCGCAACTGCGGCGTTCCTCTCCGCAGCGCTCGCCTGATTGGCGGCCGCGGACTATCGACCAACCCGCGCGCTCGCCTTTGTTTTAGCCAACCACCCTCCAGCTCACCCTCACCTCACTCCTGCGCGCGCGCGCAAGCCGGAACCTAACCTCAAACCTGTCTCGCCACATGACAAGCGCGCTCGGTGGGGGCGGGTGGAGGGACGTGCCTCTCGCGCGGATTTCTCGAGGCTCTATCGCTTTTTTTGCGCGCTCATCCGACGCTTTTTTTACCGTCGGTTGAGTAGGGAAAAAAAGACAGCGCTTATGACGGCGCGCACTGGAGGATTTTTCGAGGGGCGCATCATAGCTGACGTCGACACGGCGCTGCTGCTTACCTGACGAGTGCTCGGTATACTTTTTGTTTCGTCGCGGTTTCGTGCGTTGTTTAAAGGACATTATTATTGTGAATGTTCTCATGTGTCTTTTTACCAAACTGTCCGTCTGACCGAATCCTGAACTTTTCTACTAACTGCATAGTAGCATTCGATCATTCTCTGCGCATATACCATGACCTAAAAATCGTAAATTTCAGTTCGCAGCCAAACGAACACAGACAGACTGCACTCGCATCGGCCAGACTCTCGCTCCGTCTTTTAATTAATAGAGCGTGCAGTCGGAAATGCCTCCGCCGCCCCCGCCTGTATACGTATATATATCTACGTTCTCCTCTGCAGCAAAGCCGGTGGAAAAAAAACGAGAACTGTGCAGCGGGAGGGTGGCTGCAGAAGGCTTTTAATGAGGATGAGCGAGATAAACCCTCCGCCTCTTGCGCTTGTCCGTTTCACTTGCGCCGCGAGCTCTCGCTATCGTTCTTTCTCAGCGCCGCCGCTGTGTTCCTCGATTTTTTATCGCTTTTATTATTTCCGCCTTCGTATTGTGGTTGTTTTTCCCTCGGCGAGCTGGAAAATTTAGGTGCCCGAAAATATTACTGACGAGACGAGGATGGTCGCGTGGAGGTATTGTTCTCAATCGGTTTTTTTTTTTTATTTTTGTGCCTTCGTTGAACGTTATATAGACGAGTTGAACTAAATCTCGAAATTAGTACGAACGAAAATTTATTTAATATTGTTTTTTTATAGAATGCAAAATATGAAACGAAAACTGTTAGAAGCACTGAAAAGATAGTGAAATAATCCAGCAAATTGGCATTATCTTTGCGCAAATACGAAACAATCGATATAAATAGTGCAAGGGAGATTATACCGTTGTTTGACTTTCTAATTAGAGGTATACGCATTCGCGATTGAATAAATGTTACTTCATAAATTGAGAAAATCTCGCTTATCGTTCACCCAATATTTTCAAAACATAAATTGCATGCTCGCGGTAATTGAAGTATATTCTCCAACGATCTGGCGCAACTGATGTTTGCTCTTTCATAATGATTATGTCGAGTGAAAACATTTTACTAATTAAACATATTCCAATATCGAAAATCAAACGAATTTCCATTTGATCAATTGCCAAAATATCCAACAAATAGGTACAGATCCTCTACACCACAGCATCAATCGGAGGCAAATTTAGAAAAAAAAGTCGAGCAATATCCCTCCAACGCAATCAGGATTACTCAATTCTGTAATTCCACCCAATCTTCTTGTTTTTCCTCCCCCTCCCCTGTTTCGCCATTGATTATCCCGCGCGCGCTCGCCTCGTGATTAACATCCACCGCATTCACCGCCGCCCACATCCACTCTGCCACTGCAACATACGCGGAATTGCAATATCCCATCTGTATATATCGCGTCCGTAAAATCGTCTATGTAAATGCATATCCCCGGCCTCGCGTAATTCGCGCACTCGTCCGTTCCGATCATATCGAGCGCCGCTGCGCGTATTATTAATATTAATAACGGTCGGGAAAAAGTCACAGCGGGTCGTCGTCAATCAGTCCGTACCGGTGGACAATCTGTCCAGGGAATCATTATCGGCGGTAGTCGCAATCACAACCGATGTGTGTGTACGAGGAAAATGTATAACGAGTCCATCCCCGCGGGCTATTCTGCGACACCCCGCGTGGGGAGTTCTGAATTATTCCGAGATCCGGCTAATTAGCCATATTTTTCCGAGCTTTTCAGGCGACTGCAGCTGTGACGAGAATTTTATATTATGGTCACAGTGATTTTTTTTTACATAAACTGTTTATAACAAGCCTCCCTCCTACTGACACAAAAAACTAAACAATAACTCCTTCGCATACTTTTATAAGAGAAGCACAAAGCCGAGCAGAAAAAAGAAGAAGCAGCAGCATCGCAGAGGAGATGCCTCGAAGAAGAAGAAGAAGAAGGAGGAAAAAGTAGCGGGACGCAAAAGCAGTTAGCAGAGGCATTAGGGTGAATTATTTTGGCCACCCTGCATAAAAACTTCCATAAATCACCCGAATCACGGCGGCCTCCTCTTCTCTCTGTCTCCCTCTCTCTCCCTCGAGATCCTTGTCTCCTCCTCGTTTCTCCGGCTCTTCTCTGCCTCGCGCGCACACCTTACGCCTTAGATCTCTATCGCGCATTCCGGCGCGTTCGCGTGTCGACTCAATCTAATTTTTGCCGCACTGCGTGGACACGAGTTTGGCTGTTTTTGTCTCGCCGAGTACAAATTGACCGAACGGGGGGTTAGCATATCAGATTTCTTTCTTTCCACTCGTTCTTTTTAATTGAGGTTATAGGCTCGTCGATTTTACGGCCTTTAAAGTCTTTATTTGGGGAATAAAGATCTTCTGCTGCTATCTAATAAATGACTGCCTAATTACGAGCCAGTAGCCCCGCATATGGAACATCATGAAAACCAAGCAACCCCCCTAATCTCCCTAAAAATCCGAAAAATTCGCCACTCCAAAACAAAGGACGAAAGAGCTCTCGAAAAAAGTATATACATAATATACGAGAATCGAGCAGATGTCGCAGGCTCTCGAGATCTCCCGCGCCAACTGGCCTCCACCTCCACAGTATCACGTACGTGCGGAATTGCCGGCCGACGGTTTTCATTACCGTAAGAGCCGATTGCATTTTTTACGTTCTCAATCTCGTGCGGCGGACGCTCGTCGTCCCATCTAATCACCCCTCGAGCTGCGGCGGCAGCGACCCCTGGCACTATACTCGCGGACAATCCTTCGGACGCTGCAGCGCTCTGATGCTGTGTGTCGTCGAGGCTTCTTTCATCCCCCGCAGAGAGCAGCCCCGGTCTGCAGGAGCTATGGAGAGGCAAAAGCTCTTTCTTCCTTTTTATCGGACGCGCCGTTCCTTTAATTTACTTCTATCGGCGGATTTCCAGCTGCCGCGAGGGCTTTTAGACCTCGACCTCGCTTCCTCGTTTTTTATTAATCGACTTTGAGGTGGATTGCCGCTGATGGGATCGGGTTGAGGTTAATGATATTTCGAGAGATTGCGGTCTCGAGACAGATAGGGAACCGATACTCTTCGCGAAACAATGGCCGGTGGATTATTTTAATACTTTGCTTTATCGGTTTCTTGCCGCGATATTGATACACGTAATATACGTTGATGCTAATTTTATCGCTTGATGATTATTCCGATAATCGCATTACCGCATCGACTTTGCGGAATTATTATTTAACACTGACGATATCGAGACTGTCTTGTAAGAATAAGAAGCAAAGTGTACTATAGTTCTTCAAAGTGAGAGTACACAGACACTTTGGCTCAATCGAAAATTAATCATCTGCCTAATACCTGCTCGCATTACGTCTTCTCATCGTTTTCCCGTCGTCGACTTTCCCTCGCAGTATTCCGACCCTCCGAGACTGAGCGTCGATTCGATTTTGCGTAAAAAACGGGCGTCGAGCCGCGCAAGCCGCCTTTGATGTTTCAGCCACGCAAGCTTCTTACGCCAATTATTTCGCGGATTATTTTTTTCATGCGCCCGACTCTTTTCGCGACACGTCTTCCAGCATCATCAGAATAACGACAGACGCCTTCCTAAACTTGTGCTACTTCAGATGGCTTAATCTTTTGCCTATCAATTATCTTCCTTTGAAGCGTGTAAGACGCTTTTAAATTTTCCTTCGAATTTTTCGAAGTTCACCAGCTTTTTTCCAGACTAAAATTCATTGTTAATTAGAAACGAGAACTGCAAGTCTTCGCATTAAGTCAGCTTTCAAGCAAGCGCAAGAGGAGAAGCAAAAAATTAGTTCCTTTGACGAAAGAATCCACGAAACAACAAGAGAGGCTCAAGAGGACTCGCCGCAGTAAACAAAAATTACATCCCTACGGCCCGCAATTCGGCGCTCGCGTCCGGAGAGAAAGAGTGCGCGACGAGTGTCAGAGTATAACATGCGAATATATACAGCGCAGGCTATCCCCGGCGGCTGAGCGCAATTAAGGGATGACCTAGTGGTTCTTTGATGTCCGCTGCGTTTCAGTCTCCGCACGGGGATTCGCCGCGATGCACGTGTCAAGGCTTACCTCGATCGCTATACTGCTGTCAAGCCCCGCAGGGATGCAACCACCGGTCAGACTGCGGTCGAGGACACAGCGAGGTGCAACAGCATTATTCGATGTTTTAATGAACTTTTTGATTGATTTTTATCAGAAATTTATTCAAATCACTGCATATATTGCTACGAGCATAAACGTTTATACGTCCGAACGAAAAATCATTCATGCCCATGACAAACTTCACAGCTCGCTGCGACAGTTTCCTCCTGTGATTCAGGGGCGTGCGCGCGACACGTCGCGCATTCAATTTCACCTATACAGCATCTATATATGCCGAACGCTGCAGCGGACAGTACTTTGCATTTTAATCTGATCTTCGGCAGTGGCGTCTTACGTGCGGATAATCTTCGGCGAGTGTATATAGCGCACGTGTCCGTGTCCTGCTGCACGACGAGATACCGTAGTTTTTCTGCGCGGGAGAAGGGTGAGACTCGGGCTGATTTGACTAAGCCGCAGCAGAAAGAGAGACAGAGTTCATTGTATCGGGGGAGTGCGCTTAATTCGATCTAAGTTGCGGGTACACGAGATGTTTTTTCGAAGGGTCTTCGTGTCAACTGCCTGTGTCCGCTCGTCTATTGTATTATACAGCGATGGGGAGGTTCGTTATAGCGCGAGAGAGTTATAAACGCGTTAAAATTCAATTTGGCTTTTTTTCGATGGTTCTTAACTCTTAATTCGACGCATATGCTGCCGAGTAAATAATATCTACTGCAGGGCGTGTGAAACTGACTGCGGATACTTCTACCACATTTTTCATATACTTATTTCGAATTTTCATGCTTTTTTTCACGCAATATTCATCCCCGTCCTTCTCTCCAAAAAAAAGGAAGGAAAAGAAAATGCCGCCCGAAAGCGATTTTGCCGTCCTCCTCGACGCAGCCTCCCGTCGTCTCATCGAGTCGCGCTCGAAATCCCGATAATCCGCGATGAGACACAGATTGAGTTCTCCGCCGAAGGGAAAAAGAAGATTGAAATCCCTCGCTCTCTCTCGTGACTGAGAGAGAGAGAGGAGGCTGCTGCGCTCCGCGGGAGATGATAAAATTGCGGACTAGGACGGACGGACTCGGATGGACGAACGCGGCAGGTGTTAGCGTAAGCCGGATCGGGCTTCTTCTCTGCGCTCGGCTAGTAACGCTACTGTGGCTATATATACACATAGCTGTTTTGATTTTGCTCTGCATTAGTTCGTTGTTATTGAGAAAAATGTTATTGCAACGACGAGTTAATAAACAAGACACATTTTGCAAATCTGCGTTGAAAAGTGTTAAAGTACTTTGATATAGTATACACATCGAGCGACCTCGCATTATAGAGCTATAAGCGAAACAGACTGTATGTGTGCCAAGACACAGCAAGAGCTCGTCGCTGGAAACTGCTGTCGAGCAGCGGGGAAGTAGCGAACTATACACACATACGCTCGCTCAATACATGTACGTATATACCATACACACGTAGGACAGAGCTCGTAATTTGTTTCAAGATCGTATCTTCAAAGTGGCTTTTCGTCTGCTCGTCCTCGCGGCGGCGGCGGCGGCGGCGGACGCGGAGAGATAGGGCGCAGGCGAGAGACAGAAAGGACACTCGACGGAAATGGGAATGGGAATAGACTGGAAATGGGACTGGGAGATCAGAGTCTCTCGGCTCTTCTCGTTTTCTGCGCTTTTTCGTCAGAGCTCTGCGCTCTCGTATAGGTACACCCTTCCCACGCGATTCCAAGGAAAGCGCTCGCGTCCTCAAAGAGAGAGAGAGAAAATAGTAATAAAGAGGAGGCCCGGGAAATTGGGAGAGCTGCAGAGGATGCGATCTCGCTGGAAAAAAATGCGTTCTCTCTCTCTCTCTCGCAATTTGTCCACTTCTCCGATCCTTAATGCTCTTTGTAATCGTAATTGGCAGGCAGGTGCTGCCGCTGTCGTTCTCCTTCTACAGCGTTGTGGCATATTGTGATGTTTGTGTGCGTGAGCGTGCGATGTGTCAATTGGCGACCTCACGGAAAGTTTAGTGCTCCATAAATAATATTTTGGACAAAACGTAAGAAATGTTATTTAACAAGACTCCAGTCGAAATGAAAGTGAAGTACATCGACAATGTATAAACCTGTAAAATTTCATCAGGGCCGATTATGCTTGGATCTCATCTTGCATTTCTCGCATCTCGATTTCGCTTCTCGAAAGCCTTCCGTATTTCGTACATGAAATCAATCTCCAACTGCAGCTTCTCTGCGATCGTATCCCGTATCACTTGCAATAGCTTGATATTAAGCTCCTCTTACAAAGTCTTCAGTCTGATTAATAAATATTTTGTTTTGAACTTTAAATAGATTTAAAAAAGGTCTCTATTCTCATTGGCATCGTTACAATTAACCGAAAGATTCGTGTACTAGCGAACAAGAATGATGTATATATCGTTTACCACAAGCCATGTACACAATGTCGGCAACTCCGCTAATCCGCTGTATTGCTCACGCGTCTCAAAGACGTTCAAAGGGCATTTTCCAAACGCGCGAGACTTCCAAATTACTTGGATGTTGCCATTCGATCGCCGAGGCGAATACCGTGAGGACGGAGTAACACGTGGCGATTACTCCTCGCTTATCGTCCTTAAATTTAATCGTTGCCAAGTCGAGATTGCTTTACCACGAGAAATCAGTGTTTTAAGTGAATATTTTATCTTGTCCTGTAATATCCGGTAACTGTGTGGTGAAGTGTTTGTCTTGAGTTGCACAATTGTGCGATTTAAAAAAAAAATACATAATGCGTGTGAAGACTGTACCAAGGCATCTACCGCGAGTGAGAAAATTCGAGGACAACAATTTCGTTTGTTTAAAGAGCGTCAATTCCTCCGGCTACAAGGACATCATTCAACAAATGAACCTGGTGATTCGTGAACAGGTGTGTGTTTTAAAATTTTTTTTAGCGACTTTTTAACTAGTTTAATCAATTGTTTACCACAGTTTTTGCAACTATCAGTTTGTCGATGACAATAATTATTCAAATATCGTTCGAGTCACTCGCCACGTTTCCATGAATTTCGCGAACACACGATCACGCACTCGAGCGAGCCATGATTTCTTGGAACCAAGTAATAACCAACGTCTCGTTCGACATGAGCAATTTGTATTTAAAATTTCAAAACGTTCTAAATTGCTTGAACAGTGTGCTCTAATTCATTTAACAACCACGAAATGACCATGATAATCAACGATTGTAATTATATTCTTCTCTCGCAGAGCATAATCCCGCAAAGCAGTTTCGAGCAATGGCAGCCATTTTCCACCGATGTCAAGGTAGAGGCAGTGGATCTCTCGGTGAAAAACGGCTCAACCGTCACTCCTGCTCCAGTCGGTGATGAGCACAAATTCAAGGACACCTACCTCTACCAAATCATGACCGACCCGAACTTCCTGAAGAAGATCAATCGCGAAAAGCAGCCGAGCAAGAGCTCCTGCCCCTACTGCAAGAAGGAGTTCGGCAGTGAATCCGAGGTGAAGAATCACCTGAACGTCCAGCCGGACGAGTCGAAGCAGCTGATCTGCTGTGCCTGTGGCAAGTCCTTCGCTCAGAAACGTTACCTGCGTTACCATCAACGCTCGCACTCCGAACGCAACAAGTACGCCTGTCGCATCTGTACACGCAAGTACTCCAGACACGACAACCTCACGCGCCACAACATTTTCCACACGAATCCCGACAAGTTTCCCTGCAACAGCTGCGAGAGGACGTTCGCGCGCAAGGATCTGCTGAACAAGCACCTCAAGTGCCACGAGAACAAGTACAAGTTTCACTGCGACCTCTGCCAGAAGTATTTCAAGGGACCGATTACTCTGGAGAACCACATGAAGTTGTTTCACTCGGCCGGTGAGACCGGCAGCGTCGCCGAGTCGCATGAGCCACGGCGATGATGTTGATTTTGTTGTTTTTGTTGAGATTTGTCTATATTTGCTCATAAGATAATTCAGAGTGCGTCGTTATCTGTTGACAGATGAAGAATACAATTCGCACCTATTCGTTTTTTGTATACAGCTTATTTTGTAAGAAAAAAAGGAAAAAAAATCTTTATATGAGTATGCATGCAATAAATTATATATTCGCGTATAGACGAGTTATTGTAAAGTTTCTTCGAGCCATTGTAAACCCAGCCTAAAACAGTCTCCGTTAACTCTCGCACGCACGTACAAGTCTCTCACATACACACACACATAACCCTTTCGCTGCATCTCCCTCTTATATAGTTAGTCGCTGCGATTCGTCAGTCTCGTCGGAGCTGGCCGCGCTCGCAATCAGTCGTGACCGGCGCAACCTGCGCCTGTCCCACTGACATTTTTTCTCTTTCTCTCTCTCTCTCCTTTACTTTTTCAACTGCATCAGCGCAGTGGCTGTATCGTGTATCGCGTATCGCATCGCGAGATCGGGGTAAGCCGGGTAGCCGCGTTCTCTCTCCGCGGGGTTTCGCGCGCAAGAGCCGTTCCGCGTCGCGTAAACAACCCTGATTTATTATGGATGCTGGAGTAGAGTCCGTTCAGTAGTGTATATAATATAGCTCCGCACAGCGCGACTATTGCTTATATACCAGTAGAGTTTCGGATTTGCGAAGGACGAATAAGTGGGGGAAATGGAGGCATATTACATTGGATATTACTACGTCAGAGGAAAATTGTAACGTGATTCTGAATTTGGACGTAACGATGAAAATGATGGGCTTGAGAGAGTAGGGAAATCATCCGGGCGATACGAGTAAAAAGGATATATTATTCTCTGACGCACATTTTCTAATATGCCACTGTAAAACGACTCTACATCGTAAATCATACCCGGTCAAACTACGCGTGCTGTACAATAGGGCGAGTCCTTGAAATCGTGCCAAATCAAGCAAAAGCTCCGAGGAGAAAAAAGTATAAACTCTCAGCTCGCGTGAAAAATGAAAAGACGGCGAGGATAAGCCTCGCTTGAAAAACTAGCCACAGCACACACGCGCACATACTTACTCTCCCTAATTCCCTCTCCCAGCGCGCGCACAATTAATATCTCGCGCTATCTCGGCGATCTCTCATTATAGCCGGAGCGCGCGAAATTCGCATGCGGCTACCGTACGCCCCGCGGGACGTCGCGCATATAACGAGCCGGCATCGCGTGCCAATCTGCATCGGGGATTTATAATCTCGGCTCTGAGAGGCATGAGGATATGGAAACGTTGGCTGTATCAACTCCAGTGGAGATGATGCGCGAGGTGTTGGGAGGATCGCGTGACTTCGAGGATCGAAGCGCTCCCGATGCTGATTTCAGCGAGGTTGGATTTATATCGTGTGAAGGCTTGTTGAAATGTTCACTCGGTTGGTTAGTTATACAGCAGGTGTCTGTAATGTAAACGTAGTTCTTTCGATTTAATGGTGTAAGCGTTTCGCGAGAAAAATAATTAACGTAATTTCAAATATTATGTAGCTATGCTAAATACACGAATTGAATAAAGACATCTGTTAAGCTAATACGATTACATTATCTAAACAAGATAATTGAAAACTAGTATAATTAATATACCTTTTTGTATAGTGCCGACACTTAATTCATGCGTAATTAATAGTTTGTTAGTTGTCAGATCTCAGTGCAAGAACTTCATTAGCATCGGTTATGCAACTGCAAGAATGCAAATTCAATAACAGCACAAATGTAAGATTGACAATATAGCCAATAATTAATGATACGAAGTGCGCTTTTTCTAGAGATTTACGAGTTACGTCTCAGAGTCCTCGAAATTTAACATATCGCACGTATGCGTAGTGTCCGGCGGCATTCCCAGCGACGGGAGTCACCGAAATTCCGTGGAAAGTTCATCTCTCAATCTCCATAGGCGGCCGCGCGGTCCGGGATCCTCTGCAGACTCCTCTGAAGAAGAAATATACGTCGAAAAAGGAAGGTGGCATCAGCCGGACACAAACGAAAACCTAGACGGCGGCTGGCACGCGCGCATTCTTTCGGCTTTATACGCGCGCGTATCAATTAGGGAGAGTTATACGTCTCGAGTCGAAAAGGATACAAGATAATTTCTGGCTATATCGCCGTAGGTGGGGCTGAAGATCTATTTCTCTCGTGGAATAGAGCGTAAGCTATACAAGATTTCAAAAGGCTACGTACGTACAAGTCGAGCATATTCAATGGACTCGAAATAAATTCGGACAGCTCCGGTAAATAATTTGTCGATTATCGCGAATTTATTAGTCCGCAGCGTAATTTATACTAATCGAGCGAGTTAAACAGGATTCTCTCTTCATCTGAGCGAGCATTAATTCAGCGAACGATTCAATCTCCCCGCGCGGCAAAAGGACGTAACCGACTGCGGAGAAAAATCTCGAAAATTCTCAGCTCCCAAGAGCGCGCTTCGCGCAAGTAGTCCATCGAAAAAGACAAACCACGAGCGCGGGCGAGGCAATCAATAACGAAAGCGAAAACTTGTATTTTGAGCAGCAGCAGCAGCCTCCCTGAAAACTCGAAGCGAGAGCGAGAGAGACCCAGGCAGTCGTTGAATGGCCACTTGGCGTAGGTACTGGAATGCGCGTCGATTACTCATCTCTCGAAGTCTGGCAGCAGAGAGCGAGAGAGAGATGATAATAAGAAAAAGGACCGCTCGCGCAACAAGACGAAAAGGAGTCGACTCGAGATACTCGCTGCTCGCACACGTACAAACCCGAGAGTAGAGAGAGAGAGAGCCCGGTGTATTTCAGCGATAATCGGCGAGAATCGCACGATTCGCAGATCGAGCATCGCTGTAGGTAAGCCAAGAGACCGCGCGCGTTTTCTCGCGCCCGCTGCAGGGCGGACGTTTAACATATGAGCGGCTACCAGTGTTATTAATGCGCCGGGAGCGCACCTCCGTTTTCTCGCCTCCGCTCTCTGATGCAGTGTAAAAGGGAGGGAGAGAGAGATAGATAGAGAGGAGAGGCCACCCGCCAGGGACCCGCGCGGGGGAATGCGCCCCCGAGAGTATAGGTAACACGAGAGCTGCCGGGACACCTTCCGCGTGAAAAATGCGATAACTCATTTTTCGGCCCAGCTTTTCTGCTCTGACGACTGCGATACAGATGTTGATGCTCGCTTGATGTTCTCTCGAAATTTCACGAATTATAACGCGAAAGAGAAATAATCCCCAGCTACTCATGCACATTAAGATACACGAAAGATAAATGGAGTCGGTCTTGAAAAAATTGTCGAGCTCGTAGCAATAATTTGTGGCTACCGGATGCTACCGCGCGGGCTAGAGTTTCATTCGCGAGAGAGGCTCTTGCATATAAAATGCGACTTGGAAGCGTTTTGCTGAAAATTCCAATTTGTGCAGGGACACGCGATACGCCGTATATTTCAGAATTTTTTTTTATCGGACCGACTGGTTTTTACTACTCCGGTCACATGAAATGAATTTTTTTGATCAATCAGTCCATCAATCTCACCATATTTAGCAGTAGCTCGTAAAAGAGGTCGACAACCCAGCCGCGTTTAGCCCGCGTAAATCAGCCGCTCGGCTACGACTTGACGTAGTTTACTTTATATAAACGGGTTTTATTATTTTTAGAGGCGCGATAAATCAAACGCGACTGAATTTGCATATACCGTAAATCTCGCAATGCGCTCGCGCGCAAGAAGTCGACGGGCGCTCGTCGTGAATCGTGTAATGTACTGCTCGCGCCCCGATAATAATTTAAATGACCCCGCGCGAGCGAGTAAAAACGATAAAGGATAAACGCTACGATAACTTAATAAATTTCCCCCGTTTTTGCGCGCATCCGGGCTCGCCTTTTTGCCTCATGATGTCTCTCGCGCGCACACTGCTGTGCGGCGGCGGCGGCCGACGACGATTTTTCAGACCGTCGCGCAGAGGTGGCTTCTGTGGTCGCAGCCACGAAAAAAACCCGATATTATGCAGCGTTTTTACGTCGAATAACCAGTTATGATTTATCTAGCGGTCATTTTTAACGCGGGCTTAATTTATCGAGAGTGGCAATTCAGCCGAAATAGATTTCGCGTTCCTTCGACGCGTGGTAATTGATAAAGAGTGTCAACTTTGAGAATATCAATATTTATATATGTCAACCTGAGACCACTTCCGATTATCATCTCTAGGAGAGGAAGAAAAAAACATGCTGCACTCGTGAGTGAAATTCACGAAAGAAAAATTTTCGTACCTCCGGCATTAAAATTCCCCGCGGCAGCTTCCACGACATCTCGCGCGCGCGCGTGGGTGTTCACGTGAATGAGCCTCACGCTGGGCGCGTGCGGTATATAGATCTCCCATCGCGCTCCTCCGCCTTCGGAATAATTAACGCGTAAGAGCCGCTGCTGTGGGTCCCTGTGTGTGCGTGTGTAAGAAATGGGAAAGCATCATTTTTTGACAGCTGGAAAAAGGGCTGTATATTACATAGATATGCGGAGGTAGATAACTGGCCGCAAGGGCGAGAGAAAAGTGTCGCGCGCGCTGAGGAAATTGAGATGAGAGGGCGATTGATGTGGGATTTGTTTTGCTGGCTTATAGAGATGATGCTGGGCACGTTTCTCGCCGTAGCCGCGCTATATACAGAGTTTATATTGATGAGCGCGTGGAAATCGCCGCTTTGAATGTATTCATAAGATAGGTGTTAGTTTTGGAGTATACAGATTTTATCCACAGTCTCGTATAAGAAAAAAAAACATTTGTGTATTCATGAGGAAACGCTGTGGTAAACTCGACGAGGCCAAAGTAAAATTGTAACCATCAACGAAGCCAAGCAAGATCGCTATAAACTTATCGCGAGCTCATCGCGGAAGCCCTTAGCGAAGAGACGCCCACGTCTGCGCGATAAAACGGCATAATCCCCGGCGGATTCCGCGTCCCCGTATACGTCTTCGTTTACTCTCTCTCTCTCCTCTTGCCCCTATACTGCGCGTATAGTGTGCCTAGCTTCGAGCCATAAATAACTAATTGTTGGCGGGGCAAATTGCAGAAGCGAGAGCGTAAAGCGAGCGACGCGCCAGGACCCCCCGAGCTCCCGCGGACCGGAGGCATAAATTAGGAGGGAAAACGCGGGAGCCGAGGAGAGACTTCGCGGGGCCCGCGTGTGCGTCTATAAGACTGTATGTATATAGAGGTGAGAGGATGCACGTTGTGGGAAGTGGAGGAAGGATGTCAGTGGGAAAGGGAGATCGAGAGGATAGTGGACGAGGAGAAGGAAGGAATTCGAAATAATTTGGGTATTATTATGCTGTGATTTTGGATGTTGTCGAGGTGCCGTTTCCTGGTGCTCCATTGATGGTGCTGTTACGTACAAGTACAATGTATATATACCGTGGTAATTAGTTTTCATTTTTACTCGCGGGAGATAATAATTTTTTATTTTAATTCGAAAGTTGGCCCAGTTGCGGAGCATTAAGCAAGATAAATCGCTGCGGTAGTATTCGAAAACTACATGCGAAGTATATAAGATATAAGATGCGACCAAAGCAGTTTTATAAATGCCGGAGTTTATACCGATGATTAATCAACATTATAATACGTACTCGAACTCTTACGTTTTTAAACGCTTGTACATTGCTGTGAATTTGTAAACGCATAAATTTTATTTTAATATCGACCAATGTGAGAGAATTAATTTCGAACTTGGAGCTAAAATACAACGTTAAAAGTAAAGTGGAAATCGGATACACAGTGTGTGTGTGCGCGAGCGCAAAAACCAATAAGGAAATTTCGATACTCGTACTCGCATATAAGCCCATTAAAACCGTGTCGTACACGAGTGTTTTTAAAATACACTGATTATTTCATAAATATATGCATATACCTCCTCCCCTTGGAGAAAGAGCGAGAGAAACAGCCGCGTCTCACCTCAGAACAAATGAAGCAGAAAAGAGCTCCAGCCCATAACGTTTTCGATAACTCGGACTCCCGACGCTGCCAATTAATTATGCGCCTCGATTTCTTTTTATTATACTCCGCGCTATATAGCGGGAAAGTCGTGTATATGCGTAAACGCGCGCGTCTGCGAAAACAGGTAGCAGAAGCCCGCACCTTCCTTCGAGGAATTTCGGGCCGTAAAATATTAGCGCCGTTTCGTTTTTCGGCCGCGCCGAGATATTCCCTTTTTTTCTTATTATAATAATATAATATTAACCACGTGGAGAAGCAGGAGACTCGACTGACTTTTTTTCGGCGAGGATATGTATGTACCGTTGCGGTATTCGAAATAAAATCAAAGTTTCATTGGCAAGCATTTGTTTTTATTGAGATGATTTCGCAGCTGCTGGTGTGTGTGCGATTCATTAACTCTCTTCGCTCTCTCGAACGGAGGTTTGCGGATTTTTCATTAATTTTTCACGGATCGCTACCAGAAATATACTCGCATCATGTGAGAACATTTTTCAGCCGACTAACAAGCTACCGTCTTTATCAAAAATAAAAAGCTCGAAGAGTTGACTTCACCTGTGCAATATATTATGTATATTCGGATGAAAAAAAGTATCAAAAACGGCAACGAAACCCAAGCGTATCGTATTCTCTCGTCTAACAATCAATAACAACAGCTCACTCTCTCTCTCTCTTCTCATATTAATAGCCGCACCGCCAAAAGAATCCAAGAAGCATATTACAAGCTCGATAGAGCATCTTTATGGTTGAAAACTGCCCAGCCTTGACTATACTAGCAGCAGCAGCAGCATAGACGCCGTTGCGTGGAAGATGAGCCGACCACTTCAGGGAACTCGCGCACAGGCGACGTCGTCCTCTCGATCAAGCGCTGAGCAAATATCGTATGACGCGGCAGCGGCGCCCGTACCGCCATCCGATCATCTGTTCCGGCGTGTATATATAACCGTAAGTCGTAAGCGTACGCGCACAGGCGAGCATAAGCAATTATTATTAACGATACGTAATCCGACAATGGATACGCGTTACGTGCGCGGATGCTTTATGGGACTCGGGATTATTAATTAATCTGCGGTTATGCATATTATGAATGTTTTTTAAAATCAATATTAGAGACTGGCATTTGAGAGTGCTCGCAAGAGCTAAACTTAACAAGACAAGCAAGCGTGTTTTTATATCATTACACCACTCGCAAAAAAAACTGCAGATATGCAAATGCCCGGCACTTAACCTCGTAACGCCGTTTTCGGGAGCTGCCTTCGAAGAGGCGACCCTGAGCAATAACAGCAGCTACCAGTGTCCGAACGAATAAAAAAGGAAACGACGAAGCAGCAACGGCGAACAAATCAAACATTGTAAGTTCGCGCGCGCGCGTCTCATTCTCGCGCTCATTATGAAGAGAAAATAAAAATACACTCTCTTCAACTCTCGGCTGATCCGTGCAATAATGGCTATAATCAGGTGATATTCCGGGACTCGAGCGAGAGAGAGATAAAAAAAGGCGACAAACGCGCAGCCTTCTTCGAGAAAGAGTTTCATCTCGTCGTTTTTCGTCATCGCGTGCAGCGTCTCTCTAACTCTCCCCGACACTTTCGCGCGCGCGTGTACTCTCTCTCGCCTCACGGAATTTGCACAAATTATACTTTTGTCTCAAGGGTTCGGCTGCTTTTTCGAAATTTTTCAGACTGCGCCTGGTTTTTCGAGTTTTTTCGAGCCGGGGAGGATCCGCCACGAGATTTTAATGACTGCGCGCGCGCGGAAGGTGGAACGAGAGAGAGAGAGAGAATTATTTCGGATAACGTGATTATTTTTTTCGGAGAGCCTAGGGAGTAATTAGGCGGAGTGGAGTTTGCGATTCGATTATGCTTGTTATCAGCGAGTTTTTTACGTACATACTTTGTCTGGCACTTATATGTATCCTTGAAATATATATGTATAGTGCTTGTGCATTATATACACGTTTGCGTTTCCAATTACCGCAATTATTTTGCTTGTTTCTCGTAAATTATACGGGAATCATATATTTCAACTAATAAATAAAATAACTATAATATAAAAGAATTGGCATCCGAGTGATACATTGCAAATTTTCATATCAAATCGTCAAATTGTCAAATTAAGCAATCATCGCTTCGTCTCTCGCCTTTCGCGTGTCTCACCTCCGACCGAAGCAAAAATTAGCTGTACAAGCCCCGGGAAATACTTAAAATTTCTCCCGGAGCTGTATTGGCTACCTGAAAAAACAAGCTCAAATTTTCAAGTTATCGAAATTCAAAAATGAAGCTGCTGCAGACGCATATGCTAATACAATCGGCTAGAAGCGACGATTATTTCAACTCGTTCTCAAGCTCGACTTTCACACGAAATTAAATATATGCTAATTCAAAATCGAAAAACAAACTGAAAAACTAGAGAAACGTATAGACTTGCTGCAGCTCTAGGCGATTATTCAAAGTAACATTCCCAAGGAATGCATCATCCATCGGCGATCGATCCGTCGGGCAAAAAAAAATAAAGGACCCGCGAACAACGATCGCTTATACCTCCTGTCTACCAGCGCGACAAGCTCAAGAAAGTAAAAGTGTATATATCCCGCGATAAGCCGCGAGTTGTCTCTCGCGCTTTCGAGCTGATCAAAGTATCGAGAGCCGACACTCGCGCTCCGTACAATAATCCTATCGCGCCTCGAATCTCTAATATCTCGATCATCGCGGATCCCTCTCTGCATATAACGTTTTCTCGCTCGTGCAGCGGCTAAAAATTTCGACTGTGTGTACGAGTGTGTTAATTCACGCTCGCTTATAATATTATAGAGGAGCGACGAGGCCTTTCTTCGACGCCTTTGTCATTGCGCCGGTGGTTTGTCAATCATGTTATATACTATATATACCTGCGTTATATACGTTTTGATAATGATAGCTTTGTGGGTGAGCGGCGACTTAGATATATCGGGACGGCTGTTTGATGCCTCGTGGGAATGACGGCGATCACTTGTGTAATTTGTTGTTGATGGCTCTATTAGTGGGAGTGATTCGGACGTTGGAGATTCGAGACGCTTGTATATATTATCGTCGCTGCAGCGATACTAATTTGAAAAGGGAATAAGGGCCCGTCGAGATACGACGGGGAAATGACACAGTCTGTATGTAATAAGTAGCTCGCTTGTCGGGGAGAACGTACGCAGTGTTTAAAATATTGTTTTCTGCCACGCATTTATATCGAAAATCTCATACGGTACATACGCAATAATTAATCACGAGCAAATTTCACGCCAATTTATTCCAACTACTTTCGCTGAGACCTTGTCAATCACTTTCGTACTCCACAAAAATAAATCAAAGAAAGCGCGAGGTGTTGCTCATCGCACGATGTGCAGATTGCGAAGTTTCACGAAGATCAATTGGTTCTCCGAATCGAAAAAAAAGAATACAGTTACATCCGTACACGCAAACGCGAATTTCAGTAAACAGCGCACTGCACTTCCGCTGTTCAAGAATTTTTCTCTACGAGAAAGCCCAATCGGACAAGCCAGAAGTGTTAAAAAGGTCAGAAAAAGAAAGAGCGTCGATGCCAAGCCAGAGAAAGGCTCCCAGAGCGATCCATAAAGAAGCCGAAGCCACACGAGCCCAAGCTCAGGATCGGCAAGAGAGAAAGACGTAGCCGCGCGACCGGTTCGATGAAAGATACACGTCCTAGAGGTGTCGGTGCTCGCGCCTCGCGAGCTGCATACCTGACAGGCCGCGGCCGTCATTACACGATGACTCGGCGTCCGGCTGAGCGAGACCGAGGGACGCCTGTCCAACGCAATCGAGAGCTTCCAAACGGAGGGGGAGAGATCGAACGAACGGTTGTTTTGTTTTTCGCGCGCGTACGCGCTTATCTCGGCGATTTTTCCATTTTTTAATTTACTTATCGCGGCTGCAGCTCGTGTAATTACTCTCGGCTGCTGCTGCTGGTGTGGGTTAATGGAATTTTAGTTTGGCTTGTTTTTTTCCCAGCCAGAGTTTGTGGGGTGTGAGTAAAAACGTATCCCTTTGCGCTAAATAGAAACAAAGTATTACATATCCTAAAGTACCGACGAAAAAAAGGTCGAAAAGTTCAACAGCAGGCCTGATATGGAAAAGCTGCACGATAGAGAACGACTTTCTAATGCGCGTCTCTCCTCGATCGATATCACAGATACGGGCTTACACTCGCAGGGGGGCATTTCTTATTTCCCGACAGGTGACTCTCGCTCGCGATGACTCGCACTAGTTCTATCTGTCTCTCGGTTCTATGCCTTTTTCACCTCACGATTTAAGCTGACTGCGGGAGTGCCGAGAGTTAAGAGCTTTGGCCGATTACAGCTGTGAGGCTGAAATTTTTTCAGAATAGCTGCGACTGCGATTGCGATTTTAATCGAGAGCTATTTAGAAAGGACCTGTTACATTGTTTCACTGGATCTTATTACGATTTAATGAATTCGGTTTAATAGATATCAGGTAAAAAGTCGCCGATGCTAAATTTCGAGCTGATATGCCACCCACGAACTCGTGTCAGCGACCTGTCGCCGGACACTACTGCAAATTAATAGTTTCTGCACAGAATTATTTTAATACCTTAACCATACGGAATTTCCGCCTCCGTGTATAATCAACACTCACTTTCGACTGCGCGACAGCTCGTAGTCGTAGTTTCGGAATTCGGCAAATTATACCGTCTTCTCAAAATCCAACTCGAAAAATCTATAACCCCTTGAGCGGTGCCAAGGGACACCACGAAGCTGATGCCAAGTGTGAAGTCCACCTCCGACATGAGCAGATAACAATCTGAGATGTGCGTGCGAGAGTCGGCCGAGATGCCATTACGGCTGTTAGGAAGAACCGGTAATTTCCGAATTAGATGGAATCGGAGGGGGCAGGACTCGGGGAGCCGAAAAAAACGCGTGTAACCGCGGGACGTATAACAGGTGTCGGGACAGAGATCTTCTCGCGCGCGGGAAGCAAGACGAGAGAGCCAAAGGGTGTCGGTCTTTACTTTGATTTTTCGAAACATTTTTGGATTCTCAGTGCGGACATTTATAATACTTATATACAGAAATTGGAGCGATTATTTTCGTTTCACGAGTTTTGTTTCTTCGTGTATGCCCAAAAATAAGACAACACTCGTTTTGCTCGTCCAAGCAACTAAAGCGTAACATACCAAAAAGACGCCTATGAAGACGTGGAAAAAAATAACGACGATCCTGAGCCCTTTACCGGCACGACAAGTGCTCAGTCATCGACTACCTGAGGCGAAACTTACACTCCGAACTCGTTTCTCCTGCATATGTTCATACGCGCGAAATACACGGCCAATTAAAACGCCTCATTACGCCGACGAGTCATCAAATACCAAACTGAGAGGTGAAATCCCGTTTCGATTATTCGAAGCGAGAACATACGAGACCTTATTTTCGATGTAAAATCCTCGATATTGGTTGTCAGTTTTTTAAATATTCATTTCGTTTAAAAAAAACTGTGCATCACGGAACACCCGACTCAAGTGGTAATTTAAACTGATTTTGTTGTATTTTGGAATCGAGGCTCGTCTTCGGCTCGGACTAGATTACTACTGAATAAGGACTAAATAATAAATGCATACAGAGTTATATACCATTACGCTTTCCGCGCAGATTCACCATCGTCCGGCCTAACAAGTAATAACTTGAAAATATTGAAAATTTGGCAATTTTATAAACGATCATCCCTTATTTATACGACGAACATCCTCCCGCATACTCCTGAATACTCTAACCGTTATAATTTATCGAAGCAGCTCCCTGTTTAAAAGTAAAAAGAAATTAAGATATTAATAAATGTAAAACAAGCTTCTCTCGGCTGCCGGAGAGACTACGCGCGCAAGACTCGCAAAGTACTCGCCCGAAGCGCAGAGGCAGGCCTCCGAGAAGAAAAGCGCCAGGCGTTATATATGTATAACAAACTAGACGAAGGCGCGGCGGTGGCAGCGTCGTCGCCGTCGTCGTCCCAAAAGGGCGAGGACGGCGAGCGGGCGAGCGCCCGTGGGCTACTAATTAATTACTGTGATTAATCAGAAAAGTTCGTAATTAGAAAGTTTCGCGCTGAAAATTAAAATGGCGAGGTGAGTGACGCCGCCGAGAGCGGCGAGGCTGCGCCTCCAACTTGCTTCGAGTTCCCGCGCGCTTTATTTTTCTTCTACCTTTTTGGCTGGTTCAGAGCGGGCGGGATACTTATATATCCCGCTTCGCCGTTCCCCTCACGTAAGTTGACATCGACTACTTATCAGTCCGACTATATTACATTGTTTTTAACGTATTTTCTTACTAAAATGAGTGATTTTCTACAGCGGAAAGGACTCTCCACCGGGCTCTCACGCTACTGCCAAAAGACACAACTTTTTGTGCTCTTTATGAGCCTGGAGAGATATTTCCGCAAAAAAGTTACAAACATAACCTGCAATGTCAACTGCATCTGAAGACTGATCGTTACAACAAAACCGGTAGCTGCATCATCTCACTGGGGACAATTTCTACATCCATCATCACCAGGCTGAAAAGAAAATAACCTCAATTGATGTGCAGTGACCATAAATATAACAGTGGAGCTGGAAAGGTGGAAACTTTTGAGGTTAGATGTGCTATATCTATTTTCCTCTAAAAGCGCGCGAAAAATCATCGTCATCCTCTCTGCGCTGGAATTTTTCAATTTTGCCGTTGGCAGCCCTGTTAGATCAGCCATATCTACAGTGCGCGAAATTTGAATTTTCTATTAGCATACTCAAGCGCGCGAAATTTGAATTTTGAATTTTCATAAATTGTACTCTGATATTATTATAAGTTTATTTTATCGCTTTTCTCTCTTACACCGTATATTGCTATTACTTTTGCAATTGTTTTTGTGACAATTTCAAATTTTCTTTCAACATGGTTCGTGGTTCCTGTGAAAAATGTAGAAAAGTCCCACGAGTGGTCGCTGTTTTGCGTCACTGTAGAAACTGCGCTGCAACGTTCCACAACGTCTGTCATGATTGGACCATAGTAGATAAAACTAAATATATCTGTCAAGTTTGTAAATTGCGAAACACAAACAAAAGTACTAAGGACAGTACCGGTAGAGAGATAAATCAGAGTAGTGTTAGTGGCACAAATACTAATAATGGCAATAGTGAGAAGAATGAGAGTTGTAAGACTGACAAAACCAATGCGACCGATAAAAGCCTTAATGAGGCGAATGCAGACTTATCCATCGTGGAAGGCACTATGCAGCGGGAAGCTAAACAACTAACGGCTTCAACACCATCTTTTCCGACTATTAGAACCACCACTGATGGATATCAAAGCAAATACAACACGTCTGCGGATCTTAGCGCTGTTCGCTATTGCACATTGCCCTCATCGATGCTCGACCTATTCAGTAATCGATTTGATATCCTTGAAACAGCGGTCGATGCGATAAAGGCTCTTGTTGGGGAGAAATCTCAGACTGTTAGTGGTACATCATCTCCTCCGCCAGCAACAGAGGAATTGATAAAGGATCTGACAGTCAAAGTTTCTTCGCTTGAAGAGAAGATTATTGAGCAGTCAACCATGCTGGAGGGACTGCAAAATGACCGTTTACTGCTGTTGCAAGAGAATACGATACTTAAACAGGATCTTAATAACTTAATATCAAAAATATCAACAATGGTCACGAGTTCAGGGTACTCTAGCATCGGTGACGGCGGTGGGGCCAGGTCTACCGATTTTAATGTTAACGACTCGCAGGTGTTTGTGTCACTGAAAGACTGCGGAAAATCGAACCTTTCTGCAGAATTTGTAAATAATAGTAATACGAATAGTATTAATAGTAATTTAATTAGTAATAAGGACGTAAATAACAACGCGGACGAAAATATAAGGCAAAACTGTGATAGTCAACTCACGTCTAGCGGTTTTCGTATGCAGCATAGACGTCGTAGAACTAGGAGTTCTCGTCTCGTGAAGGCTGTTGCTCCGGAACCGAGCGGGCGTTCTTGTGTGGAGGAGTCACGGTGCGGTAAGGCTTCGACTGAAATAGTTATTTCAAATTTGTGTGAAGGGACTGAAGCAATGCGTGCTGAAGTAGTCCAAGCCATACTCGCAGCGGTTGATTCGTCCATATCGGGGGAGGATGTAGTATCCATACGCCTGCTTAGGCCTGAAGTGCGAGCTGGGGACGAGCATGCGGCTTCGATGGCAGTGCATCGTCGGTCACCGTGGGTAGTCTGCCTCTCTCGACGCGATGTGGTCGAAAAAATCATGCGAGCGAAAGCTAGATTTACAGCGTTTAATACGAAGCATATCAACGTAACTCTTCTTAGTGAGGAAACGCGTGAAAGCCTATTGCAGAGTAAAATATTTATTAATGAATTTCTAAATAAAGAAAATTTTGTATGTTTTAACAATCTTAAACAGATTGCGCGTGGTTTAGGTTTTAAATATATTTGGCATCGCGGCGGGCGTTTCCTTACTAAGAGGGGAGATGGTGATAGAACGCATGAGTTCACCTCGGCCGCAGATTTACATGCGTTAGCCACACTGTATAATAACAGAGACGGTGAAATTAATAATAATATTAGAATGTCTACGGATACAACGAAGGCCGTGAAAATTAATGCTGGACTGTCTAAAGTGAGTGCGTCGTCAGCTCTTAAAACATCTAATCATGATTGACTAGATCGGGGGAACTCGAGAGAGATAGATGTCGGAGTGTTGAGGGCAGGTTTCCTCAATGCAACTTCGTTGTACGCACATATGGGTATGTTTCGACAGTTTCTGGGCACTGCTCGCTCCTCGTATCACCTCTTCGGCGTGGCTGAGACGCGTTTCGGGCATGAGGTTGACGATGTGTTCGCTCAGATAGACGGGTATTCCATTATGAGACAAGACAGGAACAAGCGAGGGGGAGGTGTAGCTCTGTATATTAGGAATGATTATAAAGCTGCACTACTGTGTTCTTCACCTACACAGACTGAAGGAAAGCCCGGTATTCCGGAATATTTAATGTGCACCATTCAACAGGGTACCAGACCGCCGGTATTCATTGCTGTTATATATCGTCCACCAGGCATTTCGCTGTCTGACAACTCAGATTTTACTGATGATCTGCGAAAGTATTCAGAGGGATATGAGTGTAGACTAGTAATGGGCGATCTGAATGCGAACATGCTGTCAACCTCCCGTGATGCTAAACTAAATCCCGTGATGCTAAACTAATCAGGATGGGCTTTTCTAAATCAGTAGTCCTGTGGGTCAGTTCATTCATTACGGGTCGTAACCAGCGTGTGGTTATTACATTTAACGGGGAGTCGGATTGGCTAACAACCAACCTGGGCGTCCCGCAGGGCTCTACTCTGGGGCCTCTCCTGTTCAGTATTTACGTAAATGATTTCAAAGATGTATTATTGCACTTTAAAGGGCCAGAGGGGCCACATGAACTTTTGACGAATAGTGTTGCGCATTTGCTGTATGCGGACGATCTGCAAACCTACACTCAAGTTACGAGGGACAATCTTTGTGAGGGTGTCAATCGTCTGTCCGCTGTGGCGCGAGCTGTGTCGGCGTGGGCCTCTGATAATGCTTTGCGTCTCAATACTGGCAAGACCAAAGCTATAATTTTCGGGTCGGATCATAATATAAATCAACTTCAGGAGTTGAACTTGCCTGGTGTTGAGGTGCAAAATGGCGTTTTCATTCCGTTCGTCGACACAGTAACTAACCTTGGAGTGGTCATGGATTCTAAACTCACATGGAAACCGCAGGTTGATGCAGTTAGTCGAAAGATTAACAGAGTCCTTTATGGACTCAGGTCTTTTAGATCATGTACCACTCAGGCGTTACGTAAGCAGCTGGCAGCCACTTTGGCTATTTCTCACTTCGATTACTGCTCTGTAGTGTATCTTGATGTGTCCGGGGAGCTACAAACTCGACTACAAAGGTTACAGAATGCATATGTGAGATATATATGTGGTGTCAGGAGGAGGGAGCATATTACTCCTTATAGGAAGAAACTGGGCTGGTTAGATACCAAAGAAAGAAGGGCATATTAGTTTATAAAGCCTATTGCATGGGGC